>JAHZTW010000006.1:25593045-25626526 GCA_020283515.1 Alliaria petiolata
TTTTCAGCCATTGTTTAGGCTACACTTTATCTTACACAATTATTTTTAGAGAGAGATTTATAGAGGGTTTTTGGAGAGAAGAATTTGTCTCCTTTGAGCAAATTTGGAACTCCCTTTATTTATTCTATTGATTTCTTTTATGCTTTCTATTCAAGTTATGATTTCTGTTTCATTAATCATGTCTGAGTAGTTTGCTAGCTAGGTTTAGGGTTTTTCAAAGGTGATTGATGAATTGTTAGGTCAAATTAAATTGTTAGGATAAAACCATTAGAGTTCTTCATCTGGATTTGTGTTTAATGCTTATTCTAGCTTCATGACCTAGAATCTAATCTTAGGTTAATTAATAGATGCGAGAGTATTATTGATTGCCTGAACTAGTGTTAGATGAGCAAAATACCTATTCACAAAGAGATTTGGTTTAGTGATTTTGTGAACAATCGAACCTGGAATGCTTGTTTGAATGATAGGATTTGCAAAGAGATTTGGAATTCTAGGGTTTAGACATAGATAATCTTCGCAGCGAGAGTTGGTTGATTTTACATTAGTGTTTCGAGTTTAAGAACGAATCTTCATAATTTGTAACATTCTGTCTAGACCTGCAATTTAGATCACCTGAGAATTTCCCTGAACCTAGCGTTTCGTCTCATGATTTTAAGAACCCTAATTCGTGATTGCTCGTTTATTTTTTGTTTGTTTTACTTTCATTCTGATTTGACCTAGCATAATCTAAACTTAGAAACCTTAGTGTAGCATTTACTTCCCTTGGGATTTTGATACCCCTTATACTACGATTGCATTTGCTGTGCATTTGAGTTTTATTAGGGTAAAACATGAGCCCTATCAAGTTTTTGGCGCCGTTGCCGGGGAAGTAATAGCTGCTTACAGAATCTAGTATTAGGATTTTAACTAGGTTTTCTTTTTATTTTTGTTACTAATTTAGTTTCCTATCTTTTGTTTCAGGTGCATGCCCAGTACCAGAAACAACAAGGAAGATGAACTAATCGCACTGAACCAGGAACTAGGCCGTCTCGAACGTACGAACCGCAAGTCTGCTCGAGCGTCGATCGACACAGAGAGCATCGATCGACACCCTACCTTAGTGTCGACCGACACCGCTTGTATCGATCGACACCAGACGCAGACCGAGATGACAGAACCTGTGATCATGATACGCAACGAGGCAGGCGACTTTGTTGACCTACAAGACAATAGAAGGAACGCCCAAGGCCAGAGCATTGATGAGGCTGGCGTCGTCATCATCGATCCAGCAATACAAGCTGCAGAAGATGGACGTGTAAGAACACTTGGCGAGTAAAACCGCCCAGACCAGTTCTATGCTAATAGAGGTGCGATCTGTCCTCCTGCATTTCAGAGGAATGACTTTGAGCTGAAGCCTGCTTATTTCACGCTGGTGGCTCAGCATCCTTTCCATGGTCTTCCTAATGAGCATCCAATGGACCACATTGAGAGATTTGAGGACCTCGCATCAAGCATCAAGGCTAATGGAGTGTCCTATGATTATTTTTTCTGCAAGTTGTTCCCTCACTCGCTTGCTGGAGATGCATCATATTGGCTGAAGCAGCTTGATCCAGGATCCCTGACTACTTGGGAAGACACAAAGAATGCATTCTTATGCAACTTCTTTGATGATGCGAGATCAGAAGAGCTGAGGATGAAGATCACTGAATTTTCTCAAGGACCCACTGAAGCATTCAAAGCTTCTTGGGTGAGATTCAGATCGTACCAGAGGGATTGCCCACATCACGGTTTCAGCGAGCCGCAACTTATCGGTATCTTTTACCGAGGGATCGATTGGAGATATCATATGGCTTTAGACGCTACAAGCAATGGCAACTTCAACACCAGATACCCAGCTGACGTGGTGGTGCTTATAGAGAATTTGGCCTCTTGTAACAGCACCAAAAATGCAGACTTTGAGAGAAGACAAAACGCTGGAGTAACTGGAGGAAGCCAAATAGCCGAGGTGAACAAGAAGCTTGATCTTTTGGTGGGGAAGAAGCAAGTTCACTTTGCTAATGAGGTGGAGACCTTTGAGTCAGAGCAAGAAGAAGTCTTACCAGAAGCCTCCTGCACAAGACAATAAGATGGAGTCTATGATAGAACAGCTTTTAAAAGGGCAACAGAAGATGACAGTGAGCTTTAATGGGAAGATTGACACATTATATCAAGATGTGACTGGAAAGATGGACGCCATGTACCAAGACTTGAATGGAAAATTCGAATCTCTGAACAACCATGTCAAGAAATTGGATACTCAAGTTGCTCAAACTGCAGAAGCTGTTCATAGGCAAGAAGGTTTCCTTCCAGGGAAAACTGATACTAATCCGAGACACCACGTGAATGTCATCACGATCCAGAGTGAAAGAAGCTTTCAAACAGAGCTGAAAAGGGGTCTAAATGCTAACGAATTCGAGGAGCTTGAAGATGTTGAAGATGCTGCGGAGCCAGTGTCGATCGACACCCAAGGAGAAACCAGACGAAACAAGCAAACTCGACACGGAGGACTCGACACCAAAAGCGAGTGTCGATCGACACCAGGAGGGTGTCGATCGACGCTCTACACGGACTTCACCAGAACAGCTCACAACAACAAAGGTTGCAGAAGAAAGGGTGTACAAACCAAAAATACCCTATCCCCTGCCTCCCAGAAGATCTAAACAGTATAGAGAGGAAGCTAGATGCAAGGAGATGATGGATAAGCTGATGGTTGAGCTACCCCTAGTTGATGCAGTCAAACTTTCACTTGCATTAAGAAGGTATGTTAAGAGAATGGTAGTCAATGGTATAAGCCCTGAGGAAGGAGCATTGCTTACCAGAGACATGAATGCAATTATCTTGAACATAGTTCCAAGAAAGAAGAAAAAGGTGAGAGTTTCTGAACAAGTCAGTGCTGTGATTCAGAGGAGGATTCCAGAGAAGTTACCTGATCCATGAAACTTTGTGCTAGATTACTCAATCTCAACAGGAAGATTTCATCGTTCTCTCTGTGATCTAGGCTCAAGTATCAACTTGATACCATACTCAGTTGCTGTTCGACTTGGAATGACTGATTTCAAGCCAACCAGAATCTCCCTTGTCCTAGCTGATCGATCAAAGAGAATTCCAGAAGGTGTTCTAGAAAATGTTCCTTTGAAGATTGAAGGCTGCATTATTCCCACATACTTTATGGTTTTGAAGTATGATGAAGAACCTGGAGACCCTCTTATTCTGGGAAGATCATTCTTGGCTTCAGCTGGTGCCATCATTGATGTGAGGAAAGGGAAAATAGAGCTTGATTTGGGTGATGTTGTCATGAATTTTGACATGGACAAGTTAAGGGGACCTTCCACCATCGATGGTCAATCGTTTTCAGTAGANGTGAGGAAAGGGAAAATAGAGCTTGATTTGGGTGATGTTGTCATGAATTTTGACATGGACAAGTTAAGGGGACCTTCCACCATCGATGGTCAATCGTTTTCAGTAGAGTCGCCCATGGATCAAGACCCAATCATGGAGCATTCAGACGACACTAATACTGGGAATGTCAAGGAGATGGATTCTAAAGAGTAAGTGAACAAACTAGTTGTTCAAGAGGCATTAGCTGAGAATTATGAGAAAGTTGTGGAACTTAAAGATTGGAGTGGAAACAATCATATCTTCAGGACTTTGGGCAAAGATGAAGCTCTAAGCAATGCCAAGATGATGGAGGAAGACGTTTTCATCATGGAGACAAAGATTGCGGAGCAAAATTGCAGTAAAAGTGTAGAGATTCGAGCTAAAAAGTTGGTGTAGATCGACACCACTACTAGTGTTGGTGTCGATCGACACCCTTCGCGGATAATACCAGAAGTTGTTTCCAATGATGCAAGTCCATCCTATATGGTCAAACAGATGCCTCCACGTCCTATTGATCAGAAACCTCAAAGGTACGCACTTCCTGGAATCAATTCCAAACCCCCTGATCTTATCAATAAGAATACCAAAGGTTCAAAAGTTATTTCACACTTATGCAAGCAACGAGATTCTCGTAGAAGGCTTGATGTTTCTTTTGATTATGGTGCAGGAAAACGAAGTGTCCCACCCGAACTCAAGGCCCACCCTGCTGCTGTTCCTCATTTCCTTGGTCATTTTCATGCACCTAATGCCTATACACCGCCAAGGATGAGAAGACATTAGTTTGGGAAGCATTCGATGCCACCCTCTGATCCACCAGACGTCTGAACCCCGACACAGTCAAGCTAATGACTGAAAATGAGCGCTGAGTGGGAGGCAACCCACTGTTAGGTACGTTTTTCTATATTTTTTGTTTTGGTTTTACTTAATTCATAATTTCAGTCAGTTGAAAAAGGCGACATTGGACTCGACTCAGACCAGTGTCGATCAACACCCTCTGTGTCGATCGACACCACGCGCAAACGAAGGTAAGTCTTCTAACTGGTCTTTTCTGTTGTTTCTAATCTTTCTTTTAGCCATCTTCGGGCTTGATAACACTGGGGACAGTGTTGTTTAAGTCTGGGGGAGGTGATTACTGACTTTGTGCTTTGTTTTGAGAGTCAAAAACTTTTGTTTTATTGAGTCAAAATCAGTTGGAACTTTCAGTTTTTCTAGGAACTAACCACAGGAAGTTGACACTTGAAAGAACCATTGCTATAGTAGTTGACTGCAGGTCTTACTAAGAAGAAAGCTGCAAGTGGAATCAATCTAACAGGGCGAGTTCAGGTCCCCTTATAAGAACTAGGTATGCGCAGAACTTGATTCCTCTTTCAGTCCGAACATATAGACCATTGCAGTCTCTCATTGATCTTTCCTTAAGAAAAAAAAGAAAAGAAAGAAAAAGAATTTAAGTCTGGGAATAGTGCCTTTGTCATGAGCATGTCTCCTCACAAGGAACAATATTAGTGATGCTCTTGAACACGTCTCCTCACAAGGAACACAAGTAGAGAGTAGCACTATTTCTCAATATTGCAAAAGAAAAGAAGAGTCAATGAAAAGATCTTAGAACACCCTGAAAATGGGCAGCAGTTGACTAAGAGAAGAGAAAATAGGAGAGCTGTATGAAGAATATCTTGTTCAGGCACTAAGGAAGGGCAAAGAATCTGTAAAGTTCTGTGGCAATACCACTGTTAGAGTTCGAAATTTTAACAAGGAAAGGATCTGGATTCAAATAGGGAGATTGCTAAGCTTGTGGTGAGTACACTGAAACATTACCTAAGGTTGGCTATACTGCAGGTGGATTCAAGAGTGTTAACGAGTTGTGCCGTTCTAAAGGTTAGCTGGATATTTCGGTTTTCAAACTTCGACTCTATATTTAGTTTCTGTTTTGTTTGAGGGCAAGCAAAGGCTAAGTCTGGGGGAGTTGATATATCATGGTTTTTACCCATTTTTAGACCATGATATAAGTGTTTTTATAGAGTCTTTCGGCTATTTTGAGTCTATATAGAGTCTTTACAGATTCATGTACAATTGGAGATTAAATGGAGATTTGGATACATTTTGAAATTTAGTGGAATGAAGTCGGATTGAAGAAACACGATGAGTGTCGATCGACACCAGGATTTCCAATTTCCAGTAGCAAGAAATTTCCAGTTTTTGAAGAAAAGGAAATCTCCAATACTTTTTCTAATCTTCCAAGGAATTGAAGATGTGAACCTAGGCCTATAAATATAGTTGTCAAAACCATTGTTTAGGCATAATCTCATACTTTAAGAATCACAGAAGTTTAGGTTTTTGGAGAAAAGAATTTGACTCCTTTAGAGCAGATTTGGAACTCCTTTATTTTCTTATATTGATTTATTTTATGCTTTCTATTCAAATTATGATTTCTGTTTCATTAATCATGTCTGAGTAGTTTGCTAGTTAGGTTTAGGGTTTTTCAAATGTGATTGATGAATTGTTAGGTCAAATTAAATTGTTAGGATAAAATCATTAGAGTTCTTCATCTGGATTTGTGTTTAATGCTTATTCTAGCTTCATGACCTAAAATATAATCTTAGGTTAATTAATAGATGCGAGAGTATTATTGATTGCATGAACTAGTGTTAGATGAGCTATATACCTATTCACAAAGAGATTTGGTTTAGGGATTTTGTGAACAATCGAACCTGGACTTTAATGCTTTTTTGAATGATAGGATTTGCAAAGAGATTTGGAATTCTAGGGTTTAGACATAGATAATCTTTGCAGCGAGAGTTTACATTAGTGTTTCGAGTTTAAGAACAGATCTTCTTAATTCCTAACATTCTGTCTAGACCTGCAATTTAGATCACCTGAGAATTTCCCTGAACCTAGCGTTTCGTCTCCTGATTTTAAGAACCCTAATTCGTGATGGCTCGTTTATTTCCTGCTTGTTTTACTTTCATTTTGATTTGACTTACCATAATCTGAACTTAGAAATCTTAGTGTAGCATCTACTTCCCTTGGAATTTCGATACCCCTTATACTACGAATGCATATGATGTGCACTTGCAGTAGTTTTATTAAGGTAAAACCTGAGCCCTATCACATGGCAAAGTCATTCAGCTCTATTCGTTGGAATTTGCTCATTGGCATTTGTTTTTGCTTTTCCTGGTTTAGAGTTCAAACAGTTTCTGACAGATTTTTCTTTTATCACTACAGCCCAGGGACTGTGTTGGTTCAAATGATGTGACGTCGAAGAAATCATGTCCCAAGTACGTAAGTTTGCCAGAATACACGCCATTGGGTAAGTAAAAATCATAAAACAAACCTTTTTTATTGTTCATATCTTGAACATTGCATAATTCCAACTAGTGTGGTTCTATGGTTAGTTGTATATCCTTCAAAATGATAAGAATGTGTGTAATGCAGATGGAGAGGCTAAGGTTCTGAAGATGCCAACAGATCGAGAAGCTCTTTGAATCTGAAAGGATTTGGATATTGTTGTATTCTTATACGCAACATTCACAATTTCTCATATATAAACTTTAATGTTGTAATTTGACAGCCAAGCATATAAACAACGAATAAAAAGATTTGCTTTTTCTTATTCCTTGGGATATGAATCCTGACTGATTTAATCAGGTTTTTCTTTATAATGGTAAGATTAGAGCGATCCGTAACAATATTCAAAATCTATCAACCATTGAATTATATGCTAGATTGAATAGAAACTATAGTTGTTTGAGGGATAATTTTGAGAATAGTCTAAACTTTATATCAAACAGAGAGAGAGAATTACAAAATATTGGGTAGAGAAGAGATGGTGTTAGACCAACTCAAAAATTAAATCTTGGAACCTAACAATAACAAATAGAAAGATAAAAAAAATGTTAGACCAAGTCAAAAATTAGATCTTGGAGCAAGAACTAAATGTAAGAAAAAGATGGTGTTTGAGTCCATGGGACAAACTGAACAAAGGGGTTTTGTGTTGGAAGATCAACATTGTTGCAGCTTCTTCTTAAACCAGCACCACTATGCCCACCGAATGCTTGTGGCCCAAGTAGTAAAGCCGAGTAATCATAATCTGTTCTGAGATAATCAAACGGTGTGGCCGGTTGCGGAAATCTTGAAGCAGAGTCGTTCAATTGAGTAAAAGTACCATTGTCATGGTCATAGAGAAAGACTGAATACTTGCTCTGATGTTGACTCAATGAGGACATATCACAACTCTGATCTTGCTCGGTAATTGACATATTCACCAATGGTTTTGTCCATTGTTGTTGTTGATGATCTTCCATTAGAGTCGTGGACAAATCATTGTTGAAGGCAGAGTAAACAACAAAGATATGATCTTGGTTGATACTTGAAACACCACTCGAACGATTCAATGGTTGATCTATTGTGGAATCCGAAGAAACCACAAGTCTCTGATCTTGTTCAGTCATTGACACACCAAACTCGGATGGAACAGTACAACTCTGGTCTGGCTCGGTCTGTTTGTGAGATAGAAGAAACCGAAGCTTATCTTGAAATGTCTGTAAAATCCGTCCCAAAGAAACCTCCATCTCTAACACTTTCTCTAAGAATTTATTGTCATTGTTTTCGAGGGATCTCTTCTTCTCGTCATTGTTGGAATTTGATCCTATGCTTAATCATGCACGAGGAATAAACAAGAAAGGTGAAGAGGAGAATGAGAAGAAGAAGATATAGAAGTGGTGCGTGACAAGAAGGAAGAAGAAGAAGAGAGTTAACAATATAGAATAGAAGTGGGAGAAAAAAAGGAGGCAATGTAGAATAGAAGATGAAGTGAAAGAAGAAGGAGGCACGTGATGTTAAGTAAAGACAATATTATTTTAGGCCATTAAGCAAATTAAGCCCAAATGTGTTGGGTTATGTCTTGTTTGTAATAAGTGAAGTAGGGTTAAGAGAAGTAGTATAAATTTGTAAGGTATAATGGTTGGATAAGGTTAAAGAGATATCAAACAAAGAAATATTGCCTCCATTTTCCTGTTCATCGTGAGAAAGAGAGACAGAGAGAGCACAATAATCCAATATGGTATCAAAGCGGTCAAGTTCTGGCGGCCTGGAAGAAAAAAGATGGTGCTATACTAATGACTACCGGAAAAGAAAACATTGAGGTAATGACAAAAAGGGGAAAGAGACTTATTAGAAATATTTTACTAGTTCCAGGCATAGATAAAAACCTCCTAAGTGTACCTCAAATGGCGAGAAATGGATATGAGATAGTGTTCAAAGGGAACAAATGCATAATACATAATAATGTTGGAGAAAAAATTGCTGAAGTAGAGCGTGTATGGAATGCATATCGTTTGAAAATGCAAGTAATTGGAGAGAGTGCGAGACCAGCAAGTGAAGAAAACTTATATGAGTTATGGCACAAAAGACTTGGACACTCTGAGTTCCAAAATCTGCAAAAGTTACAAACAAATCAGATGGTTAAAGGACTACCTAGATTCAGAGTCATACATGATGTATGTGAGGTATATGTTAAAAGGGAAGAAGTGCAGAAAACAATTCCCTATAATATCAGAAAGAAAGAGCACAAGGATATTGGACCTGATTCACACAGACTTATGTGGTCCAATGCAGACCCCATCATGTAGTGGCAGCCTCTACATACTCACTTTTACTGATGATTACTCGCACATGGTGTGGGTGTACTTCCTAAGAATGAAATCATATACCTTTGCTACTTTCAAGTTCAAGATCCTCGTTAAGACACAAACAAGCAGAAAGATAAAGAAAACCAGATCAAATAGAGGAGGTGAGTTCAAGTCAGAACAATTCAAGACATTTTTGTACATTTTTCTCTTCTGGAGAAGATCTTAATGCCATTTTACAATCTCTGCGTCTGTAAATCTTGAATAGGATGTCCTTTATAAAGCTGGCTATGTTGCTNAGGATATTGGACCTGATTCACACAGACTTATGTGGTCCAATGCAGACCCCATCATGTAGTGGCAGCCTCTACATACTCACTTTTACTGATGATTACTCGCATATGGTGTGGGTGTACTTCCTAAGAATGAAATCATATACCTTTGCTACTTTCAAGTTCAAGATCCTCGTTAAGACACAAACAGGCAGAAAGATAAAGAAAATCAGATCAAATAGAGGAGGTGAGTTCAAGTCAGAACAATTCACGAGATTTCTAGAAGAGAATGAGATTCAAAGACAGTTTACTGTGGCTTATTCACCACAACAAAATGGAGTGGCTGAAAGAAGAAATAGAACATTTCTGGACATGGCCAGAAGTATGTTAAAAGATCAAGGGATGCCGAATAAATTATGGGCGGAAGCAATCTTTACATCAGCTTATCTTCAGAATAGGCTCCCCACTAAAGCACTAAACCAGAAGACTCCACTTGAAGCTTGGAGTGGTCACAAGCCTTCAATTGGGCACCTTCGAGTTTTTGGGTGTATATGCCATGTTCTAATCCCTGTTGCAAATAGAAAGAATCTCGATGATAAACCAGAAAAGGCTGTGTTTATGGGATATAGCAGTGTAAGTAAGGGAAACAGAGTGTATGTTCTAAACACAAGAAAGATGAAGTGTCAAGAGATGTTGTGTTTGAAGGAAATAAAGGATGGAATTGGGAAACACATGAAGAAACAAAAGAGGAGTCTGAGGTTCTAATCAATAATAGCATACCATCTCAAAAGGATGGTACTGAAATGCATGAAGATACTCTAAGTCCAACAGCTAGAGTAGACACAAGAGATAGAAGATCAGGTATGAGTCCTATACCATTTCAACTCAGTGTAGATGGATCAGGAAGTAGTGGTTCATCAAGACATGTGCATAAAATGAGGATGTTGAATGACATATACCAAAAAGACGAAGGACAAAATAATGAGGCAACTCAAGGTCATGAAGCTTGTTATTTTACCTCTGAGGAGCCACGTGATTTTGAAGAAGCTGTGAGACATAAAGATTGGAGAAAGGCAAAGGATGCTGAACTTCATGTGATTAACAAGAACAAAACCTGGGTAATCCCAGAAAGACCTGCAGACAAGAAAGTGATTACAGTCAAGTTGATATACACTGTGAAAACAGATGATAATGGGCATATTCAAAAATTGAAAGCAAGACTAGTGGCTCGGGGGTTTACTCAGACATACGGTGTGGACTATGGAGAAACCTTTGCTCAAGTTTCTAGAAATGATACAATCAGAACACTAATAGCCCTTGCTGCATAAAATAGCTAGAACATGCATAAGATGGATGTTAAATCTGCGTTCTTGAACGGAGAATGTACAGTGTTTGTAGAACAACCACCAGGCTATGAGATAGAGGGAGCAGAGAACAAGGTTTACAAATTGAAGAAGGCTTTATATGGATTAAAACAAGTACCGAGAGCTTGGTATAGTAAAATTGATTCATTTTTCACATCACAAGGATGCATGAGAAGTGATTGTGATGCAGCAATGTATATCCAAGAACATGAAGGAGAGATAATGGTGATTAGTTTATATGTGGATGATCTCATTATCACAGGAAGCAGTGAAAGCATAATTGAACAGTTCAAGCAGAAACTGAAAGAGACCTTCGAGATGACTGACTTGGAAAAACTAAGGTACTTTCTTGGCTTTGTAATTACTTGCACAACAGAAGGGATGTTCTTAAGTTAAAAGAAATATGCACAGCAGTTGTTAAACAAGTTTGGAATGGAAAACTGTAAGAGTGTTGACACGCCACTCACACCTTACGGAAAAGATCAAGAGGAAGGAGAAGAACTTACAGATCCCAAACTATATCGCATTATAGTAGGAGGACTCTTATATTTGGCAGCAACTAGACCAGACCTTGCTTTTGTAGCCTCCTACTTGTCAAAGAGATTATCTCAACCAAGGGAGCACAACATGAAAGAAGTAAAGAGAGTATTGAAATATATACAAGGAACAATTGATTATGGTCTAAACTTCAAAGGAGCAGATCAAGCTAAGCTAATTGGGTTCTCTGATTCAGATTGGGCAGGTTGTAAAGATGATATGCGAAGCACCACCGGAATTTGTTTTTCATTAGGTAATGCAATGTTCACATGGCAAATACACAAACAAGATACAATTGCTCAATCTACAGCAGAGGCAGAATATATGGCACTCAGTTCAGCAACAAATCATGCTGTTTGGCTGAAACGAATGCTAAGAGAACTAAAAGTTGATGTTACAAGGAGTGTCCCAATCTATTGCTATAATACATCAGCTATAGCGATTGGAAGAAATTCAGTTCAACACAAGAGAACAAAGCACACCCAGATACGGTTCCATGTTGTTCGAGAAGCAGAGAAAAATGGAGTAATTAAGTTAAATTTCTGCAGTTGTGATGAACAAATTGCAGACATCCTTACAAAACCACTTGGAACAAAAAGATTTGAAGAGCTTCGGCTGAAACTTGGAGTAATACAAAATCCAAGTAAGAAAGAATCTAGAGAATCACCTGTGAAGGATGAGAAGAAATTCACATATAAGCTAATAGGAGGCGGGGAGTTTGGGCATTCTCATCTGTAGGAAAATGAGAAGTTGGAATCAATTGAGATTAAAGAGAAACAAGGAAAAATCAAGAAGAGAATCGAATCTGAGAAATTAATGAAGAAAAAGATGATGAGTGAGAAAGCAAACTTACCAATGAGTGTTGCTGATGCTGTAAAAGGAATTCGTCCAGGAGATCGTAGAATCGCCGGAGAAGATCATGGAGGAAAAGTGATCAAATCCCTAAATCAGAATTTGGGGATTAAGCAAAAAGATCGAAAGGGAGTGTTAAAATTTGATCCTCTTCTTAATCCTGCACACGAAATAAACAAGAAAGGTGAAGAGGAGAATGAGAAGACGAAGATATAGCAGTGGTGCGTGACAAGAAGGAAGAAGAAGAGAGAGAGAGTTAACAATATAGAATAGAAGTGAGAGAAGAAAAGGAAGCAATGTAGAATAGAAGATGAAGTGAAAGAAGAAGAAGGCACGTGATGTTAAGTAAAGACAATATGGTTTTGGGCCATTAAGCAAATTAGGCCCAAATGTGTTGGGTTATGTCTTGTTTGTAATAAGTGAAGTAAGGTTAAGAGAAGTAGTGTAAATATGTAAGATATAATGGTTGGATAAGGTTAAGAAGATATCAACCAAAGAAATTTTGCCTCCATTTTCCTGTTCATCGTGAGAAAGAGAGACAGAGAGAGCACAAGAATCCAACAGTCATTGATTTTCTTCTTCAGAAACTCAGAGAGATTGGTACTTTTCTTCCGTTTTTCTGTGTCGCTTAATTTGTTAACTCTCTTCGCAATATCTCTGACCTTCCCTTTACCCTCAGGCCATGTCGTGAGTTCTCCATCGCCGTCGTAAGAGATGAGGCAGGTTTTTTTTTTTCAATTGGACTCTTGTGAAGAACTTACACTGCACAAGTTCAAGTATATATAGTTTTTTTACTGTTGTACAGCTGTTTTTTACTGTTTTTAGTAGTTACTACTTACTAGTTATTAGAACAATACTGTAACTGTTGATAAAGAAATTTGTGTTTTTATTATTTTCTCTTTTTAGGAATTAAATTTACTTTTGATAAAGTTGAATTATTAGAATGGAATGTCCGTCGAGTGATTTTTTTGTATGTGTTGTATAAGTGCCGAACATTATGAGTTTATTAAAATAATAATCAGTACACATATAGTAGAAACTCTATAAATTAATACTCGATAAATTAGTACTCTATAAATTAATAAATGTCTCCGGTCCTGAGTTGGGTCAGTTTAAAATATATCATAATTCAATAAGATAATAAGATTTTTAAAAATCATATACACATATATGGTCCCATTAATATCAAATTAAATATATATTTTCTCCATTTTATAGTAAGTAATGTTTTAGGAACAAAAAATTGCTTCAAATTATATTATGTTTTCAAATTTCAAAAAAAAATTAAATAATTTATTCTAATATAGTAAAGTTTTTTTTAAAGTGTGCTTTAAATGATGCCATGTGGCATATCTGATGTGTCACCTACATTTAAAAGAAAAAAACATAAATACATAAAAAATTGATATGTGTACTTCATATTTGTAACACTTAATTCTTTTATCCCTTTATTTTGTTCTTAATTTAATGATAGAGTTATATGGATGTATAACCCAAAAAACCTATATTTAACTACATATAGAAAATATAGATGTGATATTATATAAGATATAATAAAGTTTTTTCATCAAGAGTCTTTAAAAATTTTAGGACATATTTTCCGTTCCCTCGTGTACCGTCCCAAATTTTTTGTCACATTCCCTATCCCGTTTAAAATAATTACCCATTCGAGACCATTTATTTTATTTAAACGGGTATGCAAAGGGTACGAGAAGGTAATGTGTATTAGATCGGGTACCCGAATTACCCGTTTAAAAATAAAAATCTTAAAAATTATATATATATATATATATATATTTTTTTTTTTTTCAAATTATTCTGAAATTTCTAATTCACAAATTTTCTGTTTCGTCCCTTAGTCGTAGATTCACGTCCTGAGTCCCAAAAGTTTTAGAGCTGACATACATTCATTTGACACATTTACATTTTAAGGAAAAACTGATCAAAAAAAGAGAATAAAAAATTCAATTACACTAAATAATTAAATACAATTCACAAAAATATATAAACAAAAAACTGCAATAGAGATTCTACAACAATATATAAATAGCAAGAACTATACAACAATCTACAAACACAACTCACTTTTATTACCACACAAAATTTTAATAGAATATACACTATATGTATTACACTATCATATAATTTCTTTCACACAATACTCGAAAACAAACTTCGTCTCAAAATCACACGTCCATTCCGTCAAAAATAGAACATCAATTACACAATCCCTTTTAGCACCGATCAAATACTACAAACAAATAACTCTGTCTTCCAAAAATATGATTAAATCCTACCTCACTTATCATGATATGGATGACACAACATCAAGTACATTAAACGAAAGTTTAATAAATTTTATTCAAACATATATACTATCACATTGACCACATAACACATGATAACATGCATATTTTGCCCATTTTAACCATCATAAGTGAGTGCTTTAATAAGCATTTTACTAAGATTTTAATGTATAAATAGTAGTTTTCGAATATTTGTATGTCCAAGACTCTTTTAAGGAAAATCTAGTAAAAAGGACGCAAAACGGAGCAAAAGGGACATTTTCGGATCATGCGCGAAATGACAGAAGTTTAGCACGAGACGGAGACATTCCCACCACAGGATCAAGCTGAATTTTGGTGATGAGATAGCCTGATCTACTACCTTTCATGCCGAAGTGATTTGAGGTCAATCCCATGGTTGGATCACAAGTTACAAGGATTGCAAGAAGGCATGTAAGAGACATCACCAGAAGAAGGATGGCAGCGCCATGCAAGTTCAGAAGACCAATGGCCGGGCCACGACCAGTCGCTCAAGTCGTTTTATAGAGCCAAAAATTCTTTTTATTTTAGTCGGAAACTATGAACTTTGCTAGGTACAAGTCGCTTCGAAGGTCAATCCCATGGTTAGATCACAAGTCGGAAACCTTAATGACCATTCTCACAGGTTTAGAAGCAAGGCTTATTAAGTTGAACACTGCAAGTGGATCATTCCTACAGAGAAAGTTCTAATCTCTAGCGTACTCGAAGGATCTCACGTTGACTCCGCACCTAATGAATTAAAACTTCCTGTCAAGGGGCTTGAGGTACTTCAAACTTTGCTCATCTTTTAAACTCTAGCAAGATTCAATAGATGCAATGCAACCTCTCCTTGATCTTCCCTATTATTATAAAAAAGGTTTTAGTTTGAGAACGAAAACTCGAGTTCCTAAAAGAACAATTACAGTTCGCAACTTCAAAAGAGTAATCGTTCTCAAACTAAGAAGAAAAAGAAAAGAGAAAAAGAAAGTCGATAGAAAAAATAATATGATACCCTAGAAAAGTAGGGAGAAATCGACTAAGGGAAGATAAAATAGGAGAGTTGTGTCTGGTAACATCTTTGTTGGATGTTTGGGAGAGAAGAGTATAATGTTTCGTTGACTGATACTCCTTCGAATGAGACCACGCGCCTAAATGATTAAAGGATTCAACAAAAGAAAGCTCGAAATACTCAAAGGGACCATGAAGCATATCCGGGAAGGTTGAAAAGATTAAGGTAACTAGACCCAAATGCTTTGAGTTGAATTTCGAGTTACGTGGCTCAATGGGTCGATTTCTAGACTTAACGAGTTCCCAAAGTATTGGTGAGTTTCCACGTTTTCAAGCCTCTTTTCCTTACTTAGTTTTCTGTTTTGTTTGAGCACAAACAAAAGTTTAAGTCTGGGGGAGTTGATAACATGCATATTTCGCCCATTTTAACCATCATAAGTGAGTGCCTTAATAAGATTTTTACTAAGGTTTTAATGTATAAATAGTAGTTTTCGAGTATTTGTATGTGCAAGACTCTTTTTTAGGAAAACATAGTAAAAAAGACACAAAACGGAGTAAAAGGGACATTTTTGGATCATGCGCGAAATGACAGAAGTTTAGCACCAGACGGAGACCTTCCCTATACAGGATCAAGCTGAATGTTGGTGACGAGATAGCCTTATCTACTATCTTTCACGCCGAAGTTGTTTGAGGTCAATCCCATGGTTAGATCACAAGTTACAAGGATTGAAAGAAGGCCTGTCAGAGACATCACCAGAAGAAGGATGGCCGCGCCAGGCAAGTTCAGAAGACTAATGGCCGGGCCACGACCAGTCGCTCGTGCGGCCACAACACTTGATGATTCCCGAGCCCGTTTCAAGCCCAAATCAAGCCCGATAGCCGCCAAACTTAGTGGAACCTTACGTGACGCCTAATAAGACCTGAAGACCTATAATTACTCATATCTACTCATTATTTTTGTTAACTTTTAATAGCCTCTCTTTGCAGCCACCAAAAGACATAGTCGCATAAGGCTTTTCACGGTTTGTCCTCTTTGAGGGTGAGAGAGATCTACTCTCGAACCCTCCAACTCTTCTTTGTTTAATTCAAGCATGCATTCATCTCTTTCGTCTCTACTCGCCCCAATCATGTTAGGGTAGATTCGTTTGTTGGGTTTAAGGGTGTTTCAAAGGGGATTCATGGATTGATTACTAAGTTGCTAGATTAGAATTTATCCTTAGAGTTCTTCATTCTAGATTTGTGTTTTGTCTTGTAGTTTGATTGACAATCTAGCTACTGCGATTTAGTTAATTTACACACCGAAAGTGTTCTTAAATTTTCTTGCACTTGTTTAGATGATGAGCAAATAACTTTAGGCTGCGTGAGTAGATCTAAAGCGGTTTGTGAACTTGTCGAATGAAGTTGTTTATACGCTTAGAGAATAAATGAGAGTTTAGTAATCTAAGTTGATAGATTTCGTGGCTAAACTACGTAAGTGAGTTAGTCTATGTTCGATTTTATGGCTTATACTATGGAAGTAGGATAATCTATGTTAGGTTTTGTGATTAATACTATGGAAGTAGGTTAATATAGATCCGAATTTAGAATTCCATCGATTCTCTCTATTCTCTTGCCTAATTGACCTGTGATACCTTGCGAATCTCCTGAAGAACCCAACGCTGTGATTGCATGTTTGTAGTTTATTTTCTTTCCTGCTTGCCACCGTCCGCAAAACACCCTTCTCCAAACTCCCTTTCCGTCTTAAGAACGTTTTTTAACCGGCATTGATTTTGCTGTTAGGTGTGCACTCCCCGTGGATCGATACCTTAAGTACTAAAATGCACATATGTGCACTTGCAGGCATTTAGAGTTTATAAATTTAAAACTTGAAGAACTGAAGCTCTAAATCATATGCATCAACACACAATGCCTCGAAGTCTCTTTTGAAATTGAAGATTTCAACCCAAATGCATCAAGAAAACTATATGTTGATTTTGCAATTAGAGACCTAGAGAGAACACAAATCCAAGCTACACAAGAAGAATATGACAATTGTGATATATGTCTTGATAATCCACAAGGACCGAAAAATATGTTAACATTTTATTTTGCAGTCACAAATTTCATCACAAATGTATTTCAAATTGATTATACTACAAAACAACATGTACTTAATTATTGTTGAAAATAAATAATTTAATATTTTATATGCTTACGATGAATAAAAAAATTCTCATTCACTATAGATATTATTATTCCACCAATCTTTCAATACAATATTATAAAACTACATGATATTCACAAATCAGAAATTAATATTTATCTACAAACTTTTACTAACAAATATTATAAAATAAATTGTAAATTTAAGCATTTAAATTATCACAAACTCGCGCAACGCGCGAACCTTCTCCTAGTTATTTTATATTATTAACCATTTGGGTTCAACGAAATGATTTATCATTGGTTGAATTATATTTTATAGTGCTTTTAAAATAATAATTATGAATTTATCGTTAAAATTTTTTTAATGCTATTTAAAAATATTTTTCATAAACTAATATATTATCATAGTCCCAACACTATTAATTTATAAAGTTTTTACTGTATTTATAGTGATACAAGAGAGAGAGATTAGGGTGTAACTAATGACGTTTAAACCTTTACATATATTCACATATATCATTGATACGTCTCCTCATGATGGAAGGACTCTACTCACACTAATCTTGGAGCAAGCTTCTTGGAATAGGAAAGAGCAAGCTTCTTGATTTGATATATGTCATTCAGATTTACAAGGCATCTACTGACTTGAAAAGCACCAGTATGAGACTCGATGATTCTGTAATTAAGGTGATAATGCACACATTCCTTTAAGATCAAGATCAAAATAAATCTCAATCAACAACAAACTAATTGTTTTCTTTTCATTCCACCTGACATCCAACCACAACTTATGTATAGACATCATGATCTCCAAGCAAGGGCCTCACAAAAGAACCAGAGAGTGTACAAAATGACTTTGTTTCTTACTTCTTTTCGTTGCTGCAATAAAATAATCCATAAATTGTAAAGGTGCGTATACTTTCATAATTTTTTTCATCACTAAAGAATAACACAATGTAATTGGAAAATGCTTAGCATGTATGTCAAGCACAATCAAATTCTGGCTGGAAAGAAAAAAGATTTGAGAAGTGTAGTGGAGAAGGCTTCTGAGGATCTGATGCTCGATGGAAGAAACCTTCTTTGGATATCATTAAGGTCAACATTCACGCGGCTTGGAGGAATAAGGATTATATGTCTTGTGGTGCTTGGTTGGCACAAGATAATCTTGGTAAAGCAAAATTTCAGGCGAGATATGCGTTCACACCATCGACAACCAGGATTGATGTGGACGTGAAGATCTACCCGTGGGCTATGATGAGCTTGCGTGATCTACAGAGTGGGAAGGTGGAGCTTGAATTCGATTCTGGTACAGCTTTGGATGTGCCAAAATCCATGTGACTGGCTGTTGTTTTGGAATATGCTGGACACAATCAAAACTCTTTTGAGCTTGTCAAAGGATTATCGACCATAAATTTAATCGCACGAGACATTGCAAGATGGACGCTTTCGTTCATATGCCCTTCCTAGCTTCACAACTGTATCTTAGAGAAAGCATATCGATTGAGTTTTGTTGCAGTTTTTGAGCTACACACTGCTTTTTGTCGTCTCTCTGTTTCATACCATTAGGATTTGTTTTGGAACTTTTTTCTTTCAAGAATACAAAAATGCCTATTAGTTATTAAAAAAAAGAACTAGTATTATGAGTTTTTAGAACATTACTCAATTTACTCTCCCATATAATAATATCCCAATTTTCTTTTGATGTTTTAATGATGTTTCATGTCTCCTTTAACATGCATGGCCACAATAGTTATATGTTTATCAGCACTAAACTTCATCTTTGAAAGCTTAAATAATCTATATTGTGTAGTTAATACACCTAAAAAATGAATCACCGTTGTTTCACGGTCTTGACTCTTGTATATATGTCTCCGTTTGGCTTATATATGCTCATCAATATGAAATTTTGAAAATATTCACTTATAATTACACTAGTCCAGTTGCATAAATAATATTTAAGAATAGTAAATCCGGTCTTTTAAGTGTTTGACACATTTTAAGCATCCTCTGTGAATCTCATACCCAAAATATTCAAGCACAACTTCTTCTCTCCATTTTTTTTCCTTCATTTTCCACCACAACTCTAAACAATATATTTTAGAAATTTAGATTTGTTAATAACTAATATATATATATATATATATATTTTAATATTTTAAGCTTTTTTTACAGAAACAGCTCTGATATGCTACCACGTGTCACCTTATAAATGACATGTGTCATATCTAAATTATAAACAATAATATAAACTCCGTTCTGATATGCTGCCATGTGTCACCTTAAAAATGACATGTGTCCTTTTTAAATTCTACACAACAACATAAACGCATTCGACTCGCTTCTCAATTTTTCTCACTAATTTTGTTTTCTTTTTGGCTAACGGCTCGCTTCCCTTTCATCGAACAGACACTAACGAAAACCGAATCACCCAGTTCACGAATCGAATCAAACAAGCGATAGACTAGGTTCGAAAATGACTATGTCGACTTGATTCTTTAAACTGAACGATGCAATATGATTATCGTACATTAATAGATCTAATCAATGATGTCTACGCTACTCTGTGAGTGTGCCTTCGCACCTCACGATGCAACAAGACACACAACACTAGCGCCAGCTTGTAGGCGTTCACGGTTCACCGTAGGTGTGCAATCGCACCCTTCGACGCAATCGGTCGTTTACTCTAGATAAGAACACAAGTTAAAGGATCTATCATTCACGATATCAGTTGCTAATTGATCGGAGAAGCAACATGCATTAGATGCGGAAATAAACGAAGAATCAATAAGAAAACTTATCTCTAACAACCTATAAAAATCGATCCATGATTAAACACCTTTGAAACCCTTTTAAACCCAACTAGACGACTACTCGCTCATGAGAATGAGAGTCATCGTTTGGTGTATGAAAGGATGTGATTTATTAAAGTGAAAAGAGGGTATAGAAATCTTCTCCAAGTGAGTTATGGATGAAGAGATCTTCTCCCTAGTGTGATTTTATTAAAGTATAAAAAAGGGTTTCGAAATCTTCTCCAAAACAAGTTAAGGATCAAGAGATTCTTTCCCTTAAAGTATCGAAAGCAAATAGATAACGATAATTAATTTTTCATTGAAAGTTAAAAATATAATATAATTGGAAAAAAAAAATTTTGTCACTAAAACATTACTTACTATAAAAAGGAGGGAATACAAATAATTTATTAATTTATAATATTAATGAGACCATATATTTGAATAGGACTTTTAAAAATATTATTATCTTATCGAATTATATTATATTTTGAACCGGCCCAACTCGAGACTGAATAAGTTTATTAATTTATAGAGTTTATTAATTTATCGAGTATTAATTTATAGAGTTTCTATTGTAACTAATATAATATCACTATAAGTGTATATATTATGTGTTAATATTCATGTTTATCGTGTTAAATCAGTTATCAAATCATAGAAAATATGAAATATCAATGTAAAATAATGAATTAATTTACTTTTAATTTATGTATATATCAGTTTATTAAAAATAATTCGTTTTTTCTTACATAATTAGCATGATAACAATTATAATAACAAATTATATAAAATGATTTTCGTAAAAAAAATATATAAAAAATGATAAAGTGATAATAACAATAATCAATACTCGTTGCGCGGTCAGACCACTTGGTCGCGCAGCTGTCCTTCCCCTGCTGCATTTTCCATCCCGAACTTCACCAAACCGAACCTCCTTCAACCCCAGTCAAGTCCTGCAAGTTTCTTTCTTGTTTTAAGGCTCGTACACGTCCGGAAGACTGCAAACAACTTTCAGAACCGCGGCACAATCTTTCTTGCATCAAAGAGAGCGAGGTATGACATGAATTCCTTTCCAAAGTCTTGTTATATCAATGATTCTCCATCTTCTACAACGGACCTGTATGCTCAAAGATGAAGAAGGATACAACGTTTTCAACCTCTAGAAACGTTACACAAACTCCATAACGGAAGAAGATGCAACTTCCTTCATCAAAACGCGAAGAGAAAAGTTACAAGAGACTAACTTTTCTCATCTGCGACCAAGACCTTTACCGAAGGCAAGTAAGGATTTTATATGGCATTGAAGTTCGAACTAGCAACACCTTTCCTCCGGAACCCGAACAAGTCACCAGAAAGGCCAACATCGACCCAAATTCAAGTTTCTGAGATGATGCAATCTTCAAACGCAAGTCTAGAAGGTTTTCCATCTCTCTTTCAAGGTGTTTTCCAGAGGTCAAGGAATCAAGACAAGTACCCCACAACCAAAGTACTTGTAAAATTCAAAAAAGGCGAGCCCCAATAACCATCATCAGCCGCGAACACCACCACCATCCACAATCACCGTCAAACCGAAGCAAGGAAGCTCAAACAACAACATTCAATCTTCTTTCGAGCTAAGTTTTCAATTCTCTTGTTCAAGGCAATCGATTCTCAGCAAGGACACAAGGAGAATGATTAAGTCCTTAGCTCAATCATCAATAATCACCCACCCACCCACACCAAAACCAAACGCCACTTTCAAGTAAGTCTTCACAAGTTTGTACTTGAATTTAACTATCGTTTTTACCTCTACTCGACTTTTTCAAACTGTGGACAGTTTGATTTAAGTCTGGGGGGGGGGCTTATCTATTACTAACTATGCTTGTATTTCATGAGTCTTATGCATGTATTCATCATTTATTGACAGGCCCAGCCTTGAGCCCAAGCAGAGCAAGCCCATGCTTGCGGCCCTTTTTTTATAAATTAAATTCGGCCCCAATTTTGTAAAGTTCTCCTTAGTCTAGTGGCATAGTATCTGTAGCTTCATCTAAGAGGTCATGAGATCGAACACCTCCTGGTCCTTTTTTCTCTCGCTTGTGGCCACTTAAAACTATACGCCATAATGTATCTGGTCGATACGCCATCCAGATTCATCCTTCTTAATCTGTATCGAGCTATGTAGCTCGATGTATCTGGTCGATATGCCATCCAGATTCATCCTGCTTGATCTGTATCGAGCTATGTAGCTCGATGTATCTGGTCGATATGCCATCCAGATTCATCCTGCTTGATCTGTATCGAGCTATGTAGCTCGATGTATATGGTCGATATGGATTAAAATCGTCGTAACTTTCTAACCCGAGGTCCGAATGACTTGATTTTAACGCCATTGCAAAGCTCACTGGATCATATACAACTTTGAAGAAGTCTTTGGAGTCTGAGTCTAAGTACAAGGCCTTCTTCCGGACCCATACATTTTGCACCTCCAGTTGCACCAAGCAGGGAAAATGTGATCTCCACGGGTCACCTCAATGGTATGAGTCTTGGACGAGTTTTTCCAATACTTTCAGCTTAGTTCTTCTGGTCCACACCATTCACCATCCTCCACTAAGTCTCCTTAGCTCCAAAGATACAAGAAAAGACTCCAAACCATGCAAAACATGCGATGCCTAGTCTAAAACTCACTAAATCTAAAATGGATGCAAACTAGAACAAAATTGACTAAATAAATGCACAAGTGGATGCAAAACTACCTAAAATGAGTGCTAAAACATGCTAAATTATGAGTCTATCAACTCCCCCAAACTTACCTTTTGCTTGCCCTCAAACAAACAAACATGACAAATCCAAGAAGGAGGTGTGAAAGTGGGAGCTCAATATCCAAGAATGTCAATAAAAACAATCAACTCAATGTCCTAGTTCTTAATTCTAAGATGTATTTGAATTCATCCTACTCCAAAAGATTTAGCCTTGCTCATCTCAACAATAAAATGCACATAAACCTCAATCTAGATAAGTCTCCCTATCAAACCAACTCTATAACATTCATTAAGTGCAAACCATGAATCATGACAATGCAAAGCAAGTGAATTCATTTGGCTAAGGGACTAGACTTTGAGATCAAAATGATCTCAATACATGCGGCTTTCATTTCAAACGTGGGTTTCACTCAAAGAGGATTGATCTTTATGCATAATGCTAAAGGTAAAAGACAAGTGATGCATACAAGACTAGACCCTCATCTACCCGGAATGCTATCAATGAACTTAAACCCCTCTCATTCATTCTTTTCAAGCTCACTCAACCCTATAAAGCTACCTTTTCTTCCTCAATGCTCTTTGTGCCTTGCCAAACCCGCAAATCACTTCTTCTTTTAAATCTTTTAAACCCGCAATGATCAAGGCACAGAGACCACCGATCATTTACCATTACAAGAAGAGAGTGAATCTTCTAGATGGAATAAGTAACAAATGAATGTAAACAGCTCATGTGGGACAGCCAAAGAACAAATAGAATAAACAGAGCACATGAGTGGAGGAGAGTTGGACTTTTGGAAAGGGGATAACTTTAAGGTGGAAGCGGGAAACAAAGAGATGTGGACAACTCACGTGGGGCAGAGACCTCACAAGGGGATAAGCATTTCGAGCTTGTTAAATATAGTGTGAAGGGAGACGTTTTGATTATCATTTGGAGTGATCATTGTTGTTGAGAGGAAATGCAACTTCTGAATGCTTCTTTTTTTGGAAAATTTTCAAAATGTTTCGATTTTTTTGTGTATTTCGATGCATTAGATGAATTCATGAGACTCAAATATGCAAAAGAGAAAATAAGAAAAAAAACATGGAATCAAATCTCTCAACCTCTCCCCCAAACTTAAATTACACAGTCCCTTGTGTAATAAAAGTTCAAGAGAGATCAAAGCAACAAAAACAAAATAAAAACAAAAATGGTATATACAATGAAATAGCAAGAAGACAATACCTTGACCCTAGCCTTCATCCTTAATGAGTTAGAGAGGAGGAGTACTGTAACTCCTTGTTGAGGTGGTGATGGTGAGATGAGTTGCAAGGGATGGATCCAAGCTTGTGCCATGTATGAGATTAAGCTTGAGAACCTTGGAGAGTAGCTCTTCAACCCTTTCCTTGTCATTCTCCTTCATTGTGGAATGAAAAATGGCTTTGACACTTGCAAATGGTTTAGGAATACCCTTGCACTTGACATTATACTCAATGGCTTCAACTATGAGTCTAAAACGGTGTAGACTCATAGTGTGAGAGGATGGAGCAAGAGTGGGATGGTTGTATTGGTTTGGCTTCTTCTTGACCTTATTGCCTTTACCTATCTTTTTCTCCTTGCTATTCTCATTCTCATATTCTAATGTAGTAGAGAAAAGAGTTTCCAAGCAAGCTCCGTCCAATGCTAAAGCTTCTTCAACATTACCATAACCCAAAGCATTCTCTTCATGAGATTTTTTCTCCTTCTTACATGCTTTTGGGGGTGAAGTTAAATCCTTTGTCTCACAATTACTCACATCCTCCTTAGTCTACAATGAGGGAAAGAAGAAAGAGTTTAGGCATTTTTCATCGAGAGCATATGCATCCCCTTTATTCTTATCAAAAACACTCTTCTCTTCATGAACCCATTGGATGGAAGGTAAACTATAGTTTAGAGCTTTTCCCACGTCTCTAACCTCCTCTACTTGCTTTTGTTCTCCAACTCGTCCATGGAAACCATTGCATGTCCTTTCTTCATCAACCTCAACATCAATAATTGGTGAAATGACATCGCTTGAATCTTTTGGTTTCTTGGATGGCAAAGAGAGGTGAACTAATTTGGACTCTATGGTTTCCAAATATGAGGTCGATTGCTCAACCATAAGTCTTAACTCATCATGGAAACCCTCAATCTTGTCATCCATTGCTCCCATCATCTTGCCAAACCTAATATTCATTTGTTGACCTTCTAGGATTTGATGGAGAACTTTTCTTTGTTCCTCATGTTGGTTAGAGATTTGAGAAATCTCATGGTTCTCTTGGTAGCCTTGATTATTTCCTTGGACTCCATGGTTAGACCATTGATTGAAAAGTCTACTCCCTTTGTTGTAGTTCCCATTGTTGACCACGAAATTGGCTTCCTCTTGGTGTTGGTCATTAACCAACCTAACTCCTCTTTGTTGCACACTTATGAGCCTTTCCATTCTAGCCAATTTATCTTGCAACTCTATCCATTCGGAGTCTTCACATGATCCTTCTAGAGGGGTTGTATCATGCCTTTCATTATAGGTTTCATCACTCTTAGCAAAGTTCTCAACAAGTAGCTCTCCTTGTTCCATTGTGAGGTTTGCAAAACGCCATTTGCTAGCTACATCCAATGTCCATTTGTGATCCTTTTCAACTCCCCAATAGAAAATGCTAAAGATAGCTTCTTTCTTGAACCCATGATCCATAGTTTATCCTCTAAGTCTCTCCCATGCCTCATGAAAGGTCTCATGGATGCCTTGCTTGAAGCTCAAAATGTCTATCCTAATTTGGACTGTTTTTTGTGTGGGATAAAAACTTAGAAGGAAGATCCTCTTGCAATCATCCTAAGAATTGACCAAGTGAGATGGTATAGCTCTCTCCCATTTGCGTGCATTTTCTCCAAGTGAAAATGGAAACAAAATGAGCTTGATCCTAAATGCATCTTCGGGCACACCTTCAATCCTAAATGTGTTGCACAATCGCTCAAAGGAGTCCAAATGGTCATAAGGATTGTCCATTCCTATCCCCAAGAACTTAGAGAATTGAATCAACCTTATCAAGCTTGGCTTGATCTCATAGGCATTGGCTTCTATTGGAGGAGGATGTATTCCAAATCTCAACCCATGATAATGAGGAGTATCAAAGCTCCCAATTGCTGGCTTGTTCTCTTGAGCTTGGGTAGGAGTGGATACCAATTCTTTAGGTTGTGGAGCTTTAATAATGCTTTTTTGGTTGTCAATCTCCAACACCTCAAATGATCTTCTCTTTCCATTTCTCTTCTTTTTGTTTTGCTACCTTTGAAAGAACAAGAGAATTAAGGAAGACAAGTTAGTAACAACAAATAAGAAAAAATTCATTATCTCAAATAGAGATGAGCAAACAAGGTAAAATAAAAGCTTAGTCTCAAAGAGATTCAAAATCTTAATGGTTAATGATAAACTCCAATGGCAACGGCGCCAAATTGATAGTCTGATTTTTCCAATTTCAATTTCTCAAACCTACTACTCATGTCATTGTAGTATTTGAGATGTCAATCCATAGGGGTTAAGATTAACAACACTTGGAATACATGAAACTATTTAAGCTAAGCAAATCAATAAAGTGGAGGTTTATCTAACATCCTAATTGTAATTGAAAGCAAACAAACCAACTTAACAAGTAACTAACAACTTAAGCAAGTAAAACTCTAATTAAAACTATGGCAAGACAAGTAACTAAGTAAGATATTAAACAAGATTAACAATGCTAAAAATCGAATCCAAGGATGAGGTTATTGATTTTAGATGATCCTAGAGCTAACCTATGATGTTTAAACAATCAAACAAATGCTAATCCTTAGGTTTAGAACTCTAAACAAGACTAATCCACTCTCATGGTACTAATCTCTTCATTATTGACCTAATCAAGAACTAATCATCATTAGTGAAAAGGCAATCAATAAGAATTAAGAACAAGTTCTAATCTACCAATAAACACCCTAGACAATCATTCTTATGAGCTAGGAATGTAAATCTCTTGATTTAGTTGGTTGAGACATTTCATCAAACACCTTGTGGGTGGGAAATGTCTTAAGATCTAAATCAACTTGGTTAAAGCTATAATAGCATCAGGATCACTAAACAAGAAAGGATCTATAGAAATTAAGCCCTAAACATCATAGATCAACTCTAATCTCACCATAATCTACCTCATCTCTAGGATTCTAAGAGAACTCACTAATCATTTGAAAACCAACAAATCCTTAGTAGAAAGTGTTAGTAATCATGATTAGAGAAGAAGAAGATAAAAGATTAAGAAAGACAAATTCCAAATTGCATAAACTCTCAAAATCTCATAAAAATGTGTTTTGAACATAAGAAAGATTTTTTGCTTAAAGAAGAACAAGAAAAATAAAGTTTAGCCACAAAAATTAGGTCTTTGAGCTTTTATAGTGAACAGTAACCGTCCGGGTCAACTCTTGGTCAAAGGTCGGTATTGAAGTTCGAGCTGATGGATATGTGCTTTTTAAAACCGTAGTATCTCCCTAACCACTGAGCCTAATGACATGAAACTACCTCCAACTGAAAGCTGATTCAATTATCTACAACGTTCATGAAGATCTCTGAGGCTGAATCGGAATGGAAAGCCTTCTTCTGACACGATATTTACCCTGAATGGATCTGTATCGAGCTATGTAAATCGATGTATATGGTCGATATGCCATCCAGATTCATCCTGCTTGATCTGTATCGAGCTATGTAGCTCTATGTATCTGGTCGATATGACATCCATATTCATCCTGCTTAATCTGTATCGAGCTATGTAGGTCGATGTATCTGGTTCATATGCCATCCAAATTCATCCTGCTTGATCTGTATCGAGCTATGTAGCTCGATGTATCTGGTTGATATGGAGTAAAATCATCGTAACTCTCTAACCTGAGGTCCGAATGAGTTGATTCAAACGCCATTGGAAAGAACTCTGAATCCTCTACAACTTTGAAGAAGGCTTTGGAGTCGGAATCTAAGTACAAGGGCTTCGTCCGGACCCATATATTTCGCACCTCCAGCTGCACTGAGCAGGGAAAATGTGATCTCCACGGGTCACCTTAACGGTATGAGTCTTCGACGAGTTTTTCCAATGCTTTCAGCTCAGTTCTTCTGGTCCACACCATTTACCATCCTCCACTAAGTCTCCTTAGCTCCAAAGTTACCTGAAAAAGACTCCAAACCATGCAAAACATGCACTGCATAGTCTAAAACTCACTAACTCTAAAATGGATGCAAACTAGAACAAAAGTGACTAAATAAATGAACAAGTGGATGCAAAACTACCTAAAATGAGTGCTAAAACATGCTAAATTATGAGTCTACCATCTTCCCTTATAAATAAAGAAGCGAAAAGAAAAGAAAAATCTTGATTTGAGAATAGCAACTGGAGTTCCTCAAAGAATGATGATAGTTCGCAACATCATAAAAAACATTTCTTCACAAGGAACGAAGAAGTGATCATTCTCGGATTAAGAATAAAAGAAAAGAAAAGAGAAAAAGAAAGTAGATAGAAAAAATAAAATGACACCCTAAAAAAGTAGGGAGAAAATAGGATAGTTGTATTCGAAAATGTCTTTGCTTAGATGTTTGGGAGAGAAAAGTATAAAGTCTCTTTGATTGATACTTCCTCGAATGAGAACGCACGCCTAAATTAATAAAGGAGTCAACAAGAGAGAGTTCAAAATACTCTAAGGGACCATGAACCGTATTTGAGACATATGAAAAGCTCAAGGTAATTTGACCGAAACGTTTTGAGTTTTATATTCGAGTTATGTGGCTTAAATGGTCGATTGGTTGGCTTGACGAGTTTCCAAGCATTGGTGAATTTTCATGTTTTCAAACTTGTTTTCCTTGCTTAGATTTCTGTTTTGTTTGAGGACAAACAAAGGTTTAAGTCTTGGGGAGTTGATAACACTCATATTTCGCCTATTTTTACTATCATAAGCGGATGATTAAACCAGTATTTCACTAAGGTTTTCATGCATAAACACTAGATTTCGAGTATTTGTATGGTCAAGACTCTTTTTAGGTAAACTCAGCAAAATGCGCAAATTTGGGAGCAAAACGGACATTTTCGGAACAAGGCTCGACGACATATGTTCAGCATCAGATGGATACCTTCCCACCACGAGATCAAGCTCATTTTGGAGACAAGATACCGTGATCTATTGTCCTTCACGCCAAAGAGGTTTGAGTCCAATCCCACGGTTGGATCTCAAGTTACATAGGAAGCAAGAAGGTCTGTCAAGCATCAAAAGAAGCAAGATGGCCGTACCACGACCAATCCAGAAGAATCACGGCCGCGTCACAGCCGGTTCCTCACGCGGCCAGCTCACTCGGTGATTCCAAGCCCGTTTGCAAGCCCAACTCAACTCGAAGCCGTCAATTGCAAGCCAAGACCTAAGTGACGACTACTAGGACTTCAAGACCTATATATACTCAATGTTTAGGGTTTTATTACACACGCTTTTCATCAGTTTTCGTGTGCTCAATTCTTCATAGCCGCAAACCTCTCTTTCACGTTTTTGTCTTTGTTCTTCAAGGGAGATAGATTCCTCTCTTGAACCATTTTTATTCATCGATTTATTCAAGTCGTGCATTCATCCATCTTGATTTCTTCTTCTTCTTCTATGTCTGAGTAGTTAATTTTTGTTGGGCGTTCATTAAGGGGATCTATGAGGAATTTCATTAACTATTCTTAAACTGGTTTCACCAATTTCTTAGGCCATATTCTAGGGTTTTCTTTCGTCTGAATTTGTTCTTATTGCATGAGTCTAGCGTCATGAACTAACTTCTGATCTTAGGATTGTTTAAGAGCTGCTAACGTGTTGGATCTTTCCACCGGACCCAATTTGACCGAGCGGTCGCGTCGTGATCTTGGTATCTACCCACACTGAATGGTATAATTACCGGATCACTGATCTTAAACTCTACCTTGTCATCGAGCCACCTTAGCATATAGGGTCGTGGGTGTTTGGTTCTCTCAAGGCCTAGCTTATAAACCATATGGGCACTTGCAACATTAGTGCAAGACCCCCCATCAATAATGAGATTACATACCTTGCCTTTAATAGTGCAACGAGTGTTGAAAATATTTTCCCTTTTTATGAGTTTAGTTGGCTCCACCATTACACTTAGTACACATCTTGTGACAAGAGTTCTCCAGAGTCTGGATACTCTATATCATCGTAGTCTCGTATCGGATCGTCCTTATTCTCATCTTGGGATTCATAATCTCAAGAGCATGACTCGTTGATTTGGTCACACCCTCCCCATGTGACCTCTTCCTCTGCATTTGAAACATGTTATGTCTCTAGTACGTTGAGGATTAGTAGACTTATTTGGCTCGGTTTCGCTGTCTTTGTTTGTTTCTAGAGACATTTCTTTGTAACGAGAGTCAATCTTAATGCTCTGCCCTTGTATAGTGGTTTGTTTGTGTTTGGTGTCCAGGTGACTTGAGATTTGTTTCTGGTGTTAGACTGTCTTCCGTTTCTTGTGCTGCTTAGCTTGTATGGAAAAGTGATAAAGGTCTCTTAAATCTTGGTATACTTTTCTCTCCACTTTGCGGCTTATTCTTTCTTGTAACTGATATCTCTGTAAATTGCATGTTTTTAGCACATATTTCATGTTAGTTAGGACCCCATTCATGCACTTTCATCTTATTTTTTATCACGTTTTTACTCATGTTAAGTTTAAATGCATTAGGTTAGATTTTTGCATAGTCTTGCATGTTTGGAGTGTTTTCTCAGGTGCTTTATGAATGAGGATGGTCCAAAGAAGAAATCAAGAAGGGAGATCTCAAAAGGAGGACGAACATATGATATCGAGCATGGATCACGACCCCGTAGCCGATATGGACAAGCGCATGATGAGCCTCGACGAGTGACAGCGAATTGGTCCCGAAGGAGGCACCCCTGAGCGAAGATCCAGCAAGAGGATTCAATGAAGATGGATATCGGAGCAAGGCAACGAGAAGTCTCCGATCCAAGTAGATGGGAAGACGAGTCATCACGACTTGATTCCGAAGCATTTGCCCGATATGAAGATTGCTCGAAGGATCATGAGGAAGCGGCATATCGGCTTACTCACCACGACTTGAGCCCGAAATGCTACAGTCCAAAAGAGTACCATTTCGGGAAAGTGGTCCCAATGTTTTAGGTTTTTCCTTTTTCATGTATAAATACTTTGTCCCCCACGCCTATCTCTCTATGACACATTAATTCCCGTTTTAGTTTTCTGTCTTCTTCGTAAACCGAAAACTTCTAGCACTTTCCACCATTGAAGCTTGTTTCAAAGCTTTGATTTTTATGTTATTTTGAAGTTTTAAAAAGTATCGCTTAGTGTTATTTCTTAAAGCTTCTTCATTTTCTTGTTTTTGACTATCTCGCAAACCATGAGTAACCTTCTTATCCTAATGGATCTTGAGGTTTCTCAAATGGTGGGTGAGTAGTCTTTTTAAGATTTTGATGGGTTAAAAGGACCAAGGGACTCTCAGATTTAGCTTTCTTGCTCAGCTAAAACATAAAGTTAGATTCTTTCTTGTTTATTATTCCCAAAGCTTAGTCTAGTTTGGCCATCTAGTCTAAAGAGCACAGGCGGCTTGACGCGAAAACTACTGCTTAGCCGGACCTATGAACAAGAGTTTGACTCCTTAGGCTCAGACGAACCATCTGTCTAAGGGTCTTACGGTTCAATAGGGATGTTGTAGATGCTTGTTTCTTCTATTGTACCGCTATGCGAGAGCTAGTCTATAATGATAGAGATTCAAATAGTTTAGACCCAAAAACCATGGGCTAAACTATTTGAGGATCCCTTTACCTAAGAATCACCATCTGAGACCAAGTCTTGATGTGATCCAAAAGCTTTACCTTGATAAATAATCCGAGAGTTACCTAGTTCGTAAAACTCATCAAGATTCTTCTTTTACTTAGAAAGTCTATCTCTTTGTCGTTTAAATCATTATATCTCGTTCAGATAGTCTAAAGTTCACCTATTTATGATCTTGAGTGACACAAGATCCAGTCTTTAGTTTCTTTAGGTAGTAAAGTCTCAATCTTTTACCATATCGGCTTCACTTATATCGACCAACATAACCGATTTGTCAACTAAACACTCTCAAATGGATTGATACCTATACACTATACTACATACGGTTGATAGTGTTGGGTGATTGACCTAACAGAGATATCAGTTCACCCTCCCATCTGAGAGAGCAGCCGTGCTATTCCTGCCAAACCCGTATCTGACGTCAATAAGGGAACCTCTGCACCTGGATTTCGAGCCGCAGGACGAGCACCTTTTCCCCTATGGAGCTGACTTCTATGGGGACTACGAGGAAGAATATCGGGAGGAGGCCGATATAGTCGCTGAAGAGGAAGAAGAGAATGAAGACGACTATGAGGACCCTACAGACGAGTAAGGTTTCCCCCTCTATGGAGCTGATCGTTACCATTTCGACCCGATCACAAGTGCGACACACCGAACCCTCAAAACTGCTCACGATCGGATCAACGTACTCCTGTGGTACTGCAAATGGCAGGATTGCTCAATTAAGAAGCTAGTCTCAACGGTGAAGGGGATTAAAGGACACGTGAAGGGCCTGAAAGGCCAAATCAAGTCGCTCACCTCAAGGTTGAAGGGGTCGACACAATCACCGCGGCTTGAAGCCGATATGTCATCTGGAGACCCAGAAGGAGAAGGAGAAGAAGGGTCTTATGATCCTTGCATTTTTTTGCAAATTTTGCTTTTTGAAGCATTTGGCTGCCAAGGACCACAAGAATTTATACATGAAAACAGAAAACTGAAACTGGAATGTGTCATAGAGAGATAGGCGTGGGGGACAAAGTATTTGTACATGAAAGAGGAAAAACCTAAAACGTTGGGACCACTTTTCCGAAATGGTACTCTTTTGGACTGTACCGTTTCGGGCTCAAGTCGTGGTGAGTAAGCCGATATGCCGCTTCCTCATGATCCTCCGAGCAATCTTCATATCGAGCAAATGCTTCGGAATCAAGTCGTGATGACTCGTCTTCCCATCTATTTGGATCGGAGACTTCTCGTTGCCTTGCTCCGATATCCGTCTTCATTGAATCCTCTTGCTGGATCTTCGCTCCGGGGTGCCTCCTTCGGGACCAAGTCGCTGTCACTCGTCGAGGTTCAGCATGCGCTTGTCCATATCGGCTACGGGGTCGTGATCCATGCTCGATATCATCTGTTCGTCCTCCTTTTGAGATCTCCCTTCTTGATTTCTTCCTTGGACCATCCTCATTCATAAAGCACCTGAGAAAACACTCCAAACATGCAAGACTATGCAAAAATCTAACCTAATGCATCTAAACCTAACATGAGTAAAAACGTGATAAAAACTAAGATGAAAGTGCATGAATGGGGTCCTAACTAACATGAAATGTGTGCTAAAAACATGCAATTTACAGAGATATCAA
>JAHZTW010000006.1:25644195-25661324 GCA_020283515.1 Alliaria petiolata
TGAACCGATTCTTGTTTTCTTTTACAAGTTCGTATTTTAGCCATCTTATTTTCAGTTATTTAGCATTATTTAGTTTCAATACCTGTTTTCTGCTCTCTTAGTATCTTAGTGTTAGATTCTCACCATTTCACCTCTTTCTTTTATCCATCTTAGCTTGTGAAAGAATTCCATAAATGCAATGCCTCGAAATCTCCCATCGGATTGATAAGACCCATAACCTATACTACCTTCGGTTATAAGTAGTGGGTCATTGACTGAGTAGAACCCATAGAAAAAGACCCGTGAGGCAAATCGGTGCAGGAGATGCACCGATATCGACTGCAAGCCGACACGGTATCCAGCCGCCACCAGTACAGAACAACAACTTCGAGATTAAGAGTGGTCTCATCTCCATGGTGCAGAACAACCGATTCTTCGGTCTGCCCTTGGAAGACCCACTTGACCATCTCGACCAGTTCGACCGTGTCTGCGCCATGACCAAGATAAACGGAGTAAGCGAAGACGGATTCAAGCTGCGTTTGTTTCCCTTCTCATTGGGAGACAAAGCACATGTCTGGGAGAAAACTTTGCCCCACGGATCCATTACCTCGTGGGCAGAATGCAAGAAGGCTTTCCTGACAAAGTTCTTCTCCACATCGAGGACAGCCCGATTGAGAAACGAAATCAGTGGTTTCACTCAGAAATCCAATGAGACCTGCGGTGAAGCCTGGGAGAGATTCAAGGGTTACACTACTCAGTGCCCTCACAATCAATTCGGCCAAGAATCACTTCTAAGCACCCGATACCTAGGTGTCATTCTAAAGATTCGAATGTTGCTAGATACGGCGAGCAATGAAAATTTCTTAGAAAAGGACATAGAAGATGGTCTTGAGCTGGTTGAAAATCTAGCTCAGAGTGACTCCTCTTACCACGAAGACTACGACAGATCCAACCGTGGTTCCAAAGAAGAAGTGGATGGAAGCCAGAAAGTGATCAAGGAGCTCAATGAAAAGCTTGACAAGTTACTACTTGTCCAAACTCAAAAAGAAGTACATTTCGTCGAAGAACACACTCAAGTCCAAGAAGGGGAGGACATCCAGTACGAAGATGTTAACTACATCAACGCTCAAGGAGGTTACAACAATTGGAGACCCAACAATAACCTGTCATACCGGAGCACGAACATGGCAAACCCACAGGACCATACCTATCCTCAGCAGCAAGCAGGAGGAGCAAAATAATTCGTGACTTACACGAATCAACCAGACTTTGTACCAAGATTCCCATTTCATGGTGGTTACCCGCCACGACAACAAGCCGTTGCACCTCCTGGTTTCAAAAAACAACAAGGAAACCCACATGCTCAAGCTGGTTTTGACTTGGAAGGTACACTAAAGCAACTCCTCCAAGGTCAAACACATATCCAGGCGGATATACAAAAACGTTTTGCTGAAGTGCATAACAAGATTGATGGTGTCAACACGGAACTATCCGGGAAGATTGAAGCTTTAGCCACTCGCGTTAAAACACTTGAAAACAACAAAGGCATTGCATCTACAAGCCAAACAAGCAACCTACCTGGAAAATTCGTCATGAACCCAAAGGAGTATTGCCAAATGATCACCACTTTCGAGGAAGAACAACGGGATCCAGCCGACATTCCTTCACCAAAACGGGCTCAAGTCGATGAGGACATCGACATCCTAAGAAGGGGAGTCCCTAAAAAGAAAGCAGCAGCTGATCCACCAAAAGCACCATTCTTGCGAGTTTACAAACCGCCAATGCCATACCTCCAGAGGCATAAGAAGCGTCTCATAGAGGAACAAGAGGCCGAATTGATTGAAACCTTGAAAAAGGTTGAAGATCTATTCAACAATGTAGACAAACCCAAGCCTATTCCAGCTTTCCTAGTACCTTTGAACGACAATCTCTATGCTGATGCAATGGCAACCATAGGAAGAAATGCAGCTGCTCGTGAAAAGAAATCTAAGGAAGAAACCTTAGTGGTAAAGAAGCTCGAGGATCCAGGGTCGTTCACTCTACCATGCACACTCGGAGGAATCACCTTTGATAACTGTCTGGCCACGGCTAAGCGTCTCGGCTATGACACTTATACCGACTGCAAGAAGCCGTTATCACTGGCCGATGGGAGTGAGAGAAAGAAAGTTGGGAAGCTGTTGGACTTACCTCTCATGATTGGGAATGTGCTTCTGCCAAGCGATTTCCTGGTGATAGAAATTGATCAAGATGTCAAAGAGACCCTCCAATTGGGAAGACCATTCCTAGCTTCTGCCGGTTGCATGTTTGATTGCAAAAGCGACAAGGAGGAGCTGAGATTAACCGAAAGCTTGGTAATGCATTTTGATACCAAAGGAAAAAGGGTCAATGAGAAGTAACATGCATACTCCCTTTGCTCAAGAAAGACCAAAAATCCATCCCTGGAAATACGCTACGATGGAGCTAGCTTTGATGGGGTCTGTAGCATCCGCGACCAGAAATCCTGATTATGGTCATGCGGGTAATGGGATGGTCGTTGTATATACGTTCTGAGTCGAGTGAGGTTAGTCTGTGTCTTTGATTAAGGTCTGTACAGTGACTGTGCCCGTGAGAGATGGACGGTACCGTGGCTAGTGTCAAGTGAAAATGGTTGGACACTACCGTAGTCATGAGAAACGTGGATATGGTCAGGAAGATCATGACTGGGCTGGCTGGCAATCAGGATTGATCGTGGCTGGATTGACTTGCGATCGTGTGGATCGTGTCTGGCGATCGTGTGGATCGTGTCTGGCGATCGTGTGGATCGTGTCTGGCGATCGTGTGGATCGTGTCTGGCGATCGTGTGCATCGTGTCTGGCGATCAGCGTGGAACGTGTCTGGACGTGCAAGGGATCGGGGATCCGGGCTGTCTCTCTTCTATACTTGGTCATGTGCGGATGGTTGGTTGAGTGACTAAGTACGGGGGGGGGAGATGTGCCTCGTGGTTGGCCGGAATTGTGGCCGAGACAATTGGAGCGTGGGCCGGTACGTCCGATATCTGCTAGTGGCCAAGGTATTGTTTAGCTGACGCTTGCTATTGTGATTCTAATGCGTAGCTAGTTAAGCTGTGAATGTGTTAAGACCATGGGATGGGCTTTGTTAAGTGGTTAGATGAAAGGAATGTATTAAACCTCATCTAGGATATCGGTTAGAAAGGCAAAAATTTACTGTGGTTCGGCCGCGGGTTATGAAATCCGGGTCGGGGCTCTACAAGTTGTATCAGAGCGTGGTCGGTTCTAGGACAGAGTCTTGATGTGAATTGAGCTTGTCTAGAATGACTTAGACGCGGAAAATGGTAAAGAGAATAAATGTTTTATCTGCTTGGCTGGTATCTAGGATCGTATGATTGCTAGGTTATCTGATTTACATTGATTGCTTGTGTAAGTTAGTAAATAAGCTTAGCAAGGTCAATGTTCTGTGATTGTGATTCAGTTAAGTGTGAACCGTGACAATACATGATGTCTATCTAACTCGTTTGGATAGCCGGATCGAGTCTCTTGCTTAGGTGATGTGTGATTCACGCTAGAGCAGAGTCGAGTCCATAAGTCATGGTCTGCGAGTTAGGGTAGATGATCATATATGTTTCTCTGATTGTGAATGAATGTGAATGGTAGAAGGTACGGAGTGGTCAAAACGTGGTATCTAACTAGCTGTGTGGATGTCCGGATCGAGTTTCTAACTCAAGGGGATGTGTGATTCTCGCTTGGGATAGGACCGAGGCCATGAGAAAAGTCACAAGTAGTTGAGATGATCACATGACCAAACTGTTTATGTTCTTGTTAAGGGATCATATAGTATGAGTGCGGTTCGAGAGTTGAGATCAAAGAGAACAAGAGATTGGGAGTCAAGTGTCCTCGCCAAATACTTGTTTGATGATCAAGAAACTTCTCGGAGGTATTCATGACTATGATGAATCGGTTTGGTTATAAGATTAAGTTGGTATGTGCGATTACCGAGGCTGATATGGTATCTAGCTAGCTCGTGATCGAGGCATGATCTTTTCGTTGACTAGGTGATGCGTTATTCACGGTAGTGTGGAATCGAGTCCATAAGACTAAATGGTCAGAGTTAGGGTAGATGATCATGCCTATTTATGTGATTATTGTTCGGTTGTGGTAACCGTGGGAATACATGGTGTCTAACTAACTTTTGATCGAGGCAGGATTGTGTCTCTTGCCTGGGTGATGTGTGATTCACGCTAGTGCGGAAACAAGTCCATAAGACTAGGGTCAGAGTTAGGGTAGATGATCATATATGGTTTGAGTGCTTGCATTATTTCATTCTGCTGTTTAAGAAAAGACACGCTGGTTAAGCGTAGTAAGACTGGGAGCCGAGATAAAGGTCTGGGAGACCGGAGCCATTGCGTGCCGATAAAGGTCTGGGAGACCAGGGCCATTGCGTGCCGATAAGGGTCTAGGTGACCGGGGCCATTGTGTGCCGAAGACCTTGTGTGCCGTAAGAGGCTAGTGAGCCGTGGTAAAAGTCTGTGTGACTAGTAAGGGCTTGTAAGCCGTGTGTTGTTATGGCGTCCTTGGGAATCTGCGGATTCGCTAAGGTGTGACTGGCGTCCTCTGGAACCTTCGGGTTTGCTAAGGCGTGATTGTTCTGTGTTACGACTTTGGGACTGGATATGTTCGCCAAGGTGTGATTGGTTCTGTGTTACGACTTGGGAACCAGGTAGGGTTGCCAAATCGTGACTGTCTGTGTTCTGACTTTGGGATCGGGGTTGGTTGCCAAAGCATGATTGTTCTGGGTTGCGGCCATTGAAACCAAGTGGATTGTCCATGCGTGACTATGTCTGAGATGCGTCCATGAAAACCAAGTGGATTGTCCATGCACGACTGTTTCTGAGATGCATCCTTGGAAACCAAGTGGGTTGTCCAAGCGTGACTGTTTCTGCGAGGTGTTATTGGAAGCCAAGTGGGTTTGCCAATACTTCTGGGATTCGTTCTTGGAACCAAGAGGGTCGGCCAAGACGAATGTTTTATGAGATGCATCTTTGGAAACCGTGGGTTTGCCAATGCATGTTTGAAGTTAATGCGACATTAGAAACCATTAAGTTTGCCAAAGCGCGGTTGTGGTAGCATCCGTGGGAATCAGTGGATTCGCCAATGACTGATGTGATACTGAATTTGCAACAGATATGTTGTGATGACTGTGACGGTGGGGACTAAAGGAGTTCGCCATCGTAGGATTAATAATGTGGTGTGACGATACTAATGGATTGGCTAGTGTGCCGAGTACTTGCTTGTTAAGCATTGTACGAACAGATGGGCTAGTGTGCCGGGTACTTGCTGGTTAAGGCATGACACCAACTGGAAATACAAGTGAGGACTTGTAATGGCCGTGTGAGCCGAGGACTTGTGAGACGACTGATGGCATGGTGTGCCAGGTACTGGCTGAGTCATTGATCCCTTTTGTCGAGAGTATAAATGGAACATGATTGTGGCATGCGGGTTGCAAGACAACGGTTGAGTAACATGTGCTGGTTGCAAGATAACTGTTGAGTAACCTAGGACTGCGTGGGTGAGAACTGAGGAGTTCATCACCACATGACTGAAACCGTGAGCTAGGAACCTACGGGTTAGGCAAGGCGTGGCCGTGAGATTGTTCTTGAGAACCATAGAAGCTTTCCAAGATAATGATGTCTGTAAGGATCAATATGTGATCTGAGGATCGAAGAGTGATCCGAGAATCAAAGGGTGATTCGAGAATCTGAGGCAATGTAGATGGAATGTTAAATCTACTAAGGACATTGGGGTTAAATGTCTTTACTGAAGAGTTGGAATTGTTGTGTTCGGGAGCCGCGGACCAAGCTGATTTGCTATCGAGGATCCGACTGGCTTAAGAAGAGGATGAGAATCCGATCAAGGTGTCAAAGAATGACCAAAAGAAATGTCAAATTTCAAACAATGGGATTGTTGTGAATGGTTGAGTGTGTGTTCCTAACTGGAAATAGTTAAGGAGGAACTAAAGAGAGTTTTGGAAACTAGAGTAAAGGATCAAGAGTGATTCGAAAGTTGTGTTAACAAGGATGCGGGTATCTTGGTTAACACTTATGATGGTGGTTAATGGTAGTTGAGGCAAGATGCGACAAAACGCTTAGGAACTCAAGAGTTCGCTAAGGCAAGTCCATGGGCCAAGATGGACTGACCGTAAGCATGATCTATCATCATGTATTGTTGAGCTGTTGGAGAAAGTCCAAATCTAACGGATTATGCTAAGCATTCTGATTAAAATGGAAGTTGAGGTTGGGCGAGTGAAAATACTTAGAAACTTGAGAAGTTTTCTAAGATATGTACACATACCAAGAGACTGTCCAGAGAATGGGAGGGTTTAGCATGATGGAAAAACAGGAGGGGTAAGTTTTGAGTTGACTAGTGTTGAAAGAGAAGTCTGTCTGATAAGAGTTTGTTCGATCTGGAAGTGGTCTAACAAGAGCTCTGCATGGTAAAGCTGTGTAGGCTATTCTGTGGACTAGTGTTCGGCCAGATGTGGCTTACACGAATTCTGAGTGGTGGTGAAAATCTGGACCAAGGCCAGGATGGTTTAAGGTCAAGTATCTGGAATCGAGTCTTGAGAAGGCTGTGATGGGAAAAAGAGTTTAGTACAACTAAATTAAGAGTGGTTAGAGTCCGGGGATGGGGACTCAGATATGGTACCGACACTAAGTAGGAAGAGTGTTGCGTTACAATCTGGATAAGGGCATTGGCCGTGTCAACGTTGGAACGGATCGTGAGGTGTCATGAGGTTCTAATGGAGGGCATATAAGAGCGGGAGTGCTCGATTAGGGTGGTAACTAGGAGAGTTATCTTCCTTTGGCTGGGCTGCATAGAGCACCGTTATGTTGAACCCAAGTGGGGGAGTGTATTGTTACTGGTAGTGGTTGAGACGACTACATAGAGTTCAGGGTGGGAGATCTGGTCTATTTGAAGGCTATGACTTATAAAGAGAAAAGCCGAGCAACGTTTGATGTTAAGTTGAGTCCGAGGTACATGAGACCGTACCGGATTCAGGAAAGGATTGGAGCAGTGGCGTATAAGTTGGACTTACCGCCAGGAATGAATGTGTACCAAGATGTGTTTCATGTGTCACAAGCTGAGAAAGCAACTGACCGAAAGTGATAATGTTATAACTGTGGAAGGTAGACCAATCTGTGTGGTTGGCTGGAAGGAAAAGGTTAAGCGTGGTAAAGTGGTCAAGATGATCAAAGTTCTGTGGGACTGTAATGGCGACGAGAAAACTACTTGGGAAGTAGGGCCAAGGATGAATACAAGGTTCCCGAAATGGTTTGAGAAACTTATGGAGGAAGAACCGAATTCGAAGACGAATCTAAACTAAGTGGGGAGGGGGGGGGGGATTGTAGCATCTGATATATCATGGTTTTTACCCGTTTTTAAGCCATGATATAAGTGTTTTTATAGAGTCTTTTGCTAGTTTTGGAGTCTCTTTAGAGTCTTTACAGGATGAAGAGCATTTGGAGCTAAATGGGAGAATCTGGAGCATTTTGGAGCACTTTGGAGAAGCAGCCGAAGTGATGAAGTCAAGAGGGTGGAATTCACGACCTGAGTGTCGATCGACACACTCAGTGTCGATCGACACCAAGGATAGACGACCACAAGTGACGGTTTCCAATCAGAAAGAGGAAAGAAGAGCAAGTTCTGAAGAATTACAAATCTACCCCTGGACGAAAAATCCCCTTTTATAAATAGTTTTCAGGCATTGTTTAGAAATATACTTGATCATTATTTTCTGCTTTTGAGACTTAGAGAGAGATTGATCCTGAGCTTTTGGGGAGACAATTCTAACTCATCTGAGCCAGATTTCGAACCCCTGTATCATTCTCTATTCTTTTATGCAATATTATTCAGCCATGTTTTGTGTTTGCATTATTATGTCTGAGTAGTTTGCTAGTTAGGTTAGGGTAATTTAGGGTTTGATGAAGAGTTTATAGAATCACTAGAATTATTAGGGAAATCAATTGGATCTTCACCTAGATTTGTGCTTAACTTGATTCTCTGAATTGATCACTTAGAAATCAAACCTTAGGTTGTTTAATAGATGCGAGAGCATTATTAATAACTTGAACTAATCTTAGGTGAGCAAATTATCTATTCGCAAAGAGATTTGGTCTAGGTAATTTGTGAACAAATCGAACCTGTTCTTATTGCTTGCCTTGATTGTTTAAATTCGCAAAGAGATTTGGAATTTAGGGATTTAGGCATAGATAACTTCTGCAACGAGAGTTGATTGGTTTTACCTTAGAGTTTCGAGTTCTAGACGGTTCTTAATAAATCCCTAATAGACTTAGATTCTGCATTCTTGGATTCAAACCTGATAATTATCCTTGCCTAGCGCCTCGTCTCCTGAACTTTAATCCATCTAATTCCGATTTATTACTTGCTTTAATTGCTTAGTTTTCAATTTCATTATTCGACCTAGCATAATCTAAACCTAGAAACCATAAGTGTAGCTTTAACTTCCCTGAGGATTCGATACCCCTTATACTTCAACTGCATTGCTGTGCACTTGCAGTAGTTGATTATTTGGGTAAAACTAGACCCATATCAAGTTTTTGGCGCCGTTGCCGGGGAAGCTAATAGCTACCTAACGGGATCTAGTATTAGGATTCTGTCTAGGTTTTTGTTTTATTTTTGTTACTGATTTAGTTCTCTATCTTTTGTTTCAGGTGCATGCCCAGTACCAGGAGCAACAAGGAAGAAGAACTAGTCACTTTGAACCAGGAAATCAACCGTCTCGAACGTACGAACCGCAAGTCTGCACGAGCATCGATCGACACACCAGGCGTCGATCGACACCGTTCTCAACCAGCATCGATCGACACACCTAGTATCGATCGACACCTTGCGCAGACAGAGATGGCTGAACCTGTAATCATGATACGCAACGAGGATGGCGACTTTGTTGACCTGCAGGGCAACAGAAGGAACGCCCAAGGACAGAGACTTGATGAGGCTGGCGCCATCATCGTCGAAGCTGCAGAAGCTGGACGTGGAAGAACACTAGGCGAGTACAACCGCCCAGACCAGTTCTATGCCAATAGAGCTGCGATCCGTCCTCCTGCATTCCAGAGGAATGACTTTGAGCTGAAGCCCGCTTATTACACTTTAGTGGCTCAACATCTCTTTCATGGTCTTCCCAGTGAGCACCCTATGGACCATATCGAAAGATTCGAGGAGCTCGCATCAAGCATCAAGGCCAATGGAGTGACCTACGACTACATTTTCTGCAAGCTCTTTCCTTACTCACTTGCAGGCGATGCGTCCTACTGGCTGAAGCAGCTTGATCCAGGATCTTTAAACACTTGGGAAGAAACAAAGAATGCATTCTTATGCAATTTCTTTGATGATGCAAGATCCGAGGAGCTGCGGATGAAGATCACTACATTCTCCCAAGGACCTGCTGAAGCATTCAAGGCATCATGGGTGCGATTCAAGGCCTACCAGAGGGACTGCCCACATCACGGTTTTAGCAAACCACAGCTTATCGGTATCTTTTACCGAAGGATTGATTGGAGGTACCAGATGGCCTTGGACGCTGCAAGCAATGGCAACTTCAACACAAGGATTCCGGAAGCTGCGATAGAGCTTATTGAAAATTTGGCTTCTAGTAACAGCACCAAGAATGCCGACTTTGAGAGAAGACAAAGCGCAGGACAAGCTGGAGGAAACCAAATCGCTGAAGTCAATAGGAAGCTGGACAACGTACAAAATCTCTTGGTAGGGAAGAAGCAAGTCCATTTTGCCAATGAGGTGGAGTCATTCGAACCAGAGCCAGACTGTGAAGAAGAAGACGTGAATTACATCAACGGAGGAGGATTTCAGGGCCAGCGCTATGGGAACCAGCAGGGAAACATGAACTTCACTGGAAATTATCAGAAGAGTTCCTTCACAGGAAATCAAAACTCTTCTGGTTACACGCCGAAACCTCCATTTCAGAGCAGCAACTACACTAGGAGCTATGGAAATTCTTCATACCAGAAGCCACCTCCGCAAGACAACAAAATGGAGGCCATGCTTGAGCAGATATTGGAAGGACAGCAGAAGATGACAATGAGCTTCAATGGCAAGATTGATGCACTGTATGAGGACCTGAATGGGAAGATTACCAACATACATTCTCACATGAAGAAACTGGATATTTAGGTTGCTCAAACCGCAGAAACTGTTAACAGACAGGAAGGATTTCTTCCAGGGAAGACGGATACCAATCCCAAACGCCACGTGAATGCCATTGCGCTAAGGAGTGGCAAGACACTTCAAACCGTGCAGAAAAGAGGGCTCAGCACTGCAGAATTCGAGGAGCTTGAAGACACAGAAGATGCTGCGGAGCAGAGTGTCGATCGACACCACCTGTGTCGATCGACACCCGAGGAGATGAACGACAAATCAGAGAAACGCGACGCGAAGGATTCAACTCCTCCAGAGACCAGTGTCGATCGACACCAGGAGGGTATCGATCGACACCCACCACGGACTGAAGCAGATCGAGCTAAAACCAAGACTGTTGCTGAAGAAAAAATTTACAAGCCAAGGATCCCTTTCCCTCTGATCACAAAGAAGAGTAAGAAGGAGCTGCTGGAAGCCAGATGCAAGGCTATCATGGATAGACTAGTGGTTGAAATTCCTTTGATGGATGCCATTAGAACTACTCCCATGATAAAGAGATACTTGAAGTGGATGATGACCAATAACGTTGACATGGAAGAAGGCGTGATGATGATATCAGAGCAAGTCAGTGCGTTCATTCAGAACAGGCTACCAGAAAAGCTCTCTGATCCAGGGAGCTTTGTTCTAGATTGCTCCATTTTCTCAGACAGATTTGGAAGGTCTCTATGCGATTTAGGCTATAGTGTCAACTTGATGCCTCTTTCGGTTGCTCTCAGGATGGATATGACGGATTTCAAGGCCACCAGAATCTCTTTAGTCCTTGCAGATCGATCTATCAGGATCCCTGAAGGTGTTTTGGAGGATGTTCCTATCAGAGTTGGAAATTGTCTAATACCCACAGACTTTGTGGTATTAGCCTATGATGAGGAACCCAAGGACCCTCTGATACTTGGTAGACCATTCCTAGCTACAGCCGGAGCCATCATTGACGTAAGGAAGGGAAGGATCGCACTAAACATTGGTGATTTGGTGATGAACTTCGACATGGAGAAGCTGATGAAGAGACCCACAATTGATGGACAGACCTTCTACGTCGATACACTCACCAACCTTGCTGAAGAGATCTTCAAGGAAGACAATCCTAAAGACCCGTTGGAGCGAGCTCTGACCACCTCTACCAAGGACATTGAAGACCTCGACGTAGCTGCTGCTGGTTACGCGAAGATGATGGACGCAAGTGAGCAAGTGATGCAACTTATCGCACAGGACGATCTGTGTCGATCGACACCACTTGGTGTCGATCGACACCATGCGACATCAAGCTCAGATGCATCACTTGGCGATTGGAGTGAGATCAAAGCACCTAAAGTTGAGCTTAAACAGCTCCCTGCCGGGCTAAGGTACGCATTTCTTGGTCCCAATTCGACTTACCCTGTTATAGTCAATGCTTCACTAAACAACGCAGAGCTCACTTTGTTGCTAAGCAAGCTGCGCAAGTATCGCAAAGCTCTTGGCTATTCTCTTGATGATATTTCAGGGATCTCACCAGACTTATGCATGCATCGGATTCCCCTTGAGGATGAGGCAAAGTCATCAATTGAACACCAAAGGAGGCTGAATCCGAACCTGAAGGAAGTTGTCAAGAAAGAGATCATGAAGCTGTTAGATGCAGGGATCATCTATCCCATTTCAGATAGCGCTTGGGTCAGCCCTGTTCACGTGGTCCCTAAGAAAGGAGGAGTCACCGTGGTAAAGAATGAGAAGAACGAGCTGATTCCTACAAGGACTGTGACTGCTCACAGGATGTGCATAGACTACCGGAAGCTGAATTCCGCGACCAGAAAGGATCACTTTCCTTTGCCTTTCATTGATCAGATGCTGGAAAGGTTGGCGAATCACCCATATTATTGCTTTCTAGATGGGTATTCAGGGTTCTTTCAGATTCCTATCCACGCAGATGACCAGGAGAAGACCACTTTTACATGTTCCTATGGCACTTTTGCATATCGCAGAATGCCATTTGGACTATGTAATGCTCCTGCGACCTTCCAGCGCTGCATGATGTCTATCTTCACTGACATGATTGAGAAGTTCATGGAGGTCTTTATGGATGATTTTTCTGTCTATGGATCATCCTTTAAAGATTGCCTAGAGAACTTATGTGCTGTGCTGCAGAGATGTGAAGAGAAACACTTAGTGCTGAATTGGGAGAAGTGCCACTTTATGGTCAGAGATGGCATTGTTCTTGGGCATCGAGTTTCTGCAGATGGAATTGAAGTAGACCGCGCTAAGATTGAAGTCATGACCACTTTGCAAGCACCTGATTCTGTTAAGTCTGTGAGAAGTTTTCTGGGTCACGCTGGGTTCTACCGCAGATTCATCAAGGATTTCAGCAAGATAGCGAGACCACTCACTGCTCTTCTCTGTAAAGATGTGAAGTTTGAGTTCACACAAGAGTGCCTTTCAGCCTTTGAACAGATCAAGCAAGCCTTAGTGAGTGCTCCGATTGTTCAACCACCGGACTGGGATCTACCTTTCGAGGTTATGTGTGATGCAAGTGACTTCGCAGTAGGAGCCGTTCTGGGACAGAAGAAGGACAAGAAGCTGCACGCCATCTACTACGCAAGCAGGACTTTAGATGATGCTCAGAAAAACTACGCAACTACGGAGAAGGAACTGCTCGCTGTGGTCTTTGCCTTTGAGAAATTTCGTCAGTATCTTGTTGGCTCAAAGGTGATTGTCCACACTGACCATTCCGCATTGAAGTATTTGATGCAGAAGAAGGATGCGAAGCCTAGGTTGCTCAGGTGGATTCTACTTCTACAAGAGTTTGACATAGAAGTCAAAGACAAGAAAGGAGTTGAGAATGGAGTAGCTGATCATCTTTCGAGGATTAGGATTGAAGATGACGTGCCAATAGATGATTTCCTGCCTGAGGAGAACGTTTATCTCATTGAGAGTCGTTTCCAAGCTGAGAATTTTGACCTTGCGAGCTTAGTGTCGATCGACACTAGGGGAGTGTCGATCGACACTCCGTCCGAAAAAGTGAGAACAAGTCGCGGATCAACACTTCGAAGTTTGCCAACTTCGCTGGTGTCGATCGACACCACCTGTGTCGATCGACACCAGGAGTCTTCATTGATTCGCAGACTTCTAGGAGAGGTGTTTCGACAGACGATCTTCGCCATCAATGATGCAACTCGACCATGGTATGCTGATATTGTGAACTTCCTTGCTGCTGACATTGAGCCGACACATCTCAAGGGTTATGAGAAGAAGAAGTTCATGAGGGAACTTAGAAGGTACTATTGGGATGAACCACATTTATACAAACATTGTTCAGACAGTGTTTACAGAAGATGCATTGCAGAGAGTGAGACTCGTGACATCCTGTTCCACTGTCATGGTTCTGAGTATGCTGGACACTTTGCTACCTTCAAGACAGTATCCAAGGTTCTTCAAGCAGGCTTTTGGTGGCCTACTATGTTCAAGGATGCGCAGCTGTTCATCACTCAATGTGATGCTTGTCAGAGGAAAGGGAAGATCAGTAAGAGGAATGAGATGCCACAGAACTTCATTCTTGAAGTTGAGATCTTTGATTGTTGGGGCATTGATTTCATGGGCCCTTTTCCTCCATCTTATGGAATGCAATACATCTTAGTGGCTGTGGACTATGTCTCTAAGTGGGTCGAAGCGATTGCCTCTAAGAAGAATGATGCTGCTGTGGTACTCAAGATGTTTCAGACCATCATTTTTCCAAGATTCGGAGTACCTCGGATTGTTATAAGTGATGGTGGTTCTCACTTTATTAACAAGATCTTCGACAAGCTGCTAAAGAAACATGGTGTTCAACATCGAGTCGCGACACCATATCATCCCCAAACGAGTGGACAAGTAGAAGTCTCCAACAGGCAGATCAAGCAAATTCTGGAAAAGACAGTAGGAAAGACAAGGAAAGATTGGGCAACAAAATTAGATGATGCACTTTGGGCCTACAGGACTGCATACAAAACGCCTTTGGGAACTACACCTTTCCAGCTGCTCTATGGCAAAGCGTGCCATCTTCCAGTTGAGTTGGAACACAAGGCACATTGGGCTATTAAGAAGATGAACTTCGACTTGAAGCCAGCTGCAGAGAGGCGCCTACTTCAACTCCACGAATTGGATGAACTTCGTTATCATGCTTATGAGAACTCAAAGCTCTACAAAGAGAGAACTAAAGCATATCATGATAAGAAGATCATCTCCAGACAATTCGAGCCAAATGACCAGGTACTTCTGTATAACTCCCGTTTGCAATTGTTTCCTGGTAAATTGCGTTCACGTTGGTCAGGTCCTTTCACCATCAAAGAGGTTCGACCATATGGAGCAATTGTCTTGACAAACTCCAAAGGAGAGGAGTTCACTGTGAATGGGCAACGAGTGAAACACTATTGGGCTGAAGCCGCGATTCCAGAAGGACACATTGTGTCTCTGGCTAACGCACCGTCTGCCTAAACGCATGACCAGTCAAGCTATTGACGTTAAACGAGCGCTGAGTGGGAGGCAACCCACTGTTAGGTACGTTTTTCTTTGCATTTGTTTTGGTTTTTACTAATCATTTTGGGTTTTATATATATATATATATATATATATATATATAAAAAAAAAAAAGGAGAAATTTCGACCAGCTTTAGTGTCGATCGACACCCTTATGTGTCGATCGACACCACCATCCGGACCGAGGTAAGTCTTCAAAACCACGAGTCTCGTTCTTCATCTTCATAATTTCAAAAACCGCCTTTAGAAAAATTTCTTTACAAATCCGATTTTTCTCAAAAGTTAACCAAATTGAGTAATTTTTTGCTCTAATATGTGCGGATTTTTACCCTCTTCCATAATCTATCATCCATTCATTCGATCTACAAAGGTATGTTCTTCAAATCTCCCAATTTTGATTTCGACCCTAAGGTGAAAATTTTCGAATCCGACTTTTTTGGCTTGATTTCTTGTTTGAATGATACTCATTTAGGTTGTCTACCATATTTTACATCATCACCCAACCATTTTTCATCCTCTAAATTGCATAATTTGAAATTTTCGGATTTTTGGAAATTGATGATGAATGTTGTGAATTTGGAGTTTTTCTTTGGGTTTTATGGTCTAGGCTAGGTCAATTATTGTTATTGGGACTGCTTGGATTGATGTTTGATGATGTATGAAGTTGCACTTGTTATTTTCGGGTTGAATTGGATTTTCACGCAAGGTGTCGATCGACACCATGAGTGTCGATCGACACCCGACCCGACCAGACACAATGTTCTTCATTTCTTAGATTGTGGATTTGATTTTGATTGCTTTTCTTTTGCAGATGGCTCCTGTGAGTAAGAGACCACGCCACACTGAAGCTTCCGCCTCAGGAACAGCTAATGGTGAGGCAATTCCGTGTCTTGCTCATTGGCCAAAGCGTGAAAACGCAAAGATCCGGAGCACGCGACGTTGGGAGGATCCACCAGCTACAGAGATTGCTAAGGAGGACTGTACCCTTCGCGGTATTAATGAGGCATGGGATGATTACGACACGCTCTTCTACAATGCGTGGATCGGTGTGAAGATAGCTCCGACTCGCTTTGCTTGCGAGAAGAAGATGACAGCATTGGGCATCAAGGAGGATGTTCTGCAGCTGTTGCGCAGAACTGGTATGGGCACCATTGCGACGCGGCAGTACGACTTGTACCCCGATCTAGTCCGCCAGTTCATCGCCACTGCAAGAGTCTACTACAGGAATGAGATAGTCCGCAACGCTCTGGAAGGGACACTCACATTTCTCATCCGCGGGATCCGTTACCGCATTTCTCTTCCAGAGCTTTGTCAGATCTATGGGTTCGATGATGAGCATGCAACAGGAGTTGCACTTCAGACACAGCTTCCAGACAACCAGGATTTCTGGTCCCTCTTCGGAAATGGGCAGTATGATTCGAAGACCTCCACTCACACCGACATTCGCCATCCCACCCTGCGCTACTTGGTACGTTTGTTCTCCACTACACTTCTGTGTAAGCACGAGCCAGGGAAGATGAGAGTAGCTGAGCTAGTATTGCTTTACCGAGGTATTTGGTCTGAGATCTACGAGGATTCACAGGCGCCACTTAGCGCGAACCTTGGCGCGGTCTTTGCCCATCATTTGGCTTCTTTGAAGACCACGCCCTTCTCTGGTTCGCAGATGAAGCCCGAGACCATTGGCAGTCTTATTACTCCTATCTTCCTGCATTTCGGGATTGATACTTCGAGCTGCACCATTGATACTTCGCGATCTTTGATTGACATGGAGTACCTGAAGAGGACACATTGGGTGAAGCCAGAGAAGCTTTGGGTTTTCGCTGACGCGCAGAGAGTACAGTACTCAGTACTTCTACCTGACCGCGACCTTACTCGCATCACTTCAGATCTGGGACGCCTCGCCTTTCATCCTAGCCCAAGCAAGCTAAGGGCTATTCCTGCTGCCAGACCTAGAGGCACATCATCCAGGCCAGCTGCAGCCACCAGTCGCCCTTCATCTTCCAGGCGCAGCGCACCACAGGCCATTGGTACTCATCAGCTTCCTGAGCCTCCTGAGATTCCTATGGAGCAAGCTGCTTTCCAGAGATACGTGGTTCAGAGCTTCCAGGCCATTTGGAACGCCATTGCCACTGTGTCTAACTATGGTTGCGTTCGACCTGCTTCATCACCACGTTCTTCTCCACCACGACCAGATGACGATGAGTGATTCTCCATTCCTTTTAGTCTTTTGAGTCAGTTTTTCTTTTACTCTTGAGTCTGCATTTGCTTCAGTACTTTGCTTCATAACTTGTTAAACTCATTGAGATTATTGGATTATCTGTGCTTTTAACGTTTGTTTGAGTTTTTCTAACAGCTAGGCTAACTCTAACAACAAATATGACTTAGCAACAATCATGTTCGAATGGCAAAACTCTGTCTACGGACAGAGTGTCGATCGACACCATC
>JAHZTW010000006.1:25701782-25738462 GCA_020283515.1 Alliaria petiolata
CGAAATCGATGTAACTTTCTAACCACGGGTCCGAATGACTTGATTCCAACGGCACTAGAAAGAACACTGGATCCTCTACAACTCTTAAGAAGGCTTTGGAGTCTGAATCTCAGTGCAAGGCCTTCGTCCGGACCCATACATTTCGCACCTCCAAATGCTTGATATGCTTCTAAAGAGACTTCTGCTTCTCATTTGGCTGCTTCTCTTGCTCCTCTTGGCTATCCATGAAACTCCATATGGTCCTCCAAGCCTCCAAAACACCTAGTAAGGACTCAATATGTACAAATATGCAACAACCTAAGCTAACACTCACTAAACTCTATTATGTATGCAAATGGGACTAAAAATGGCTAAATGAATGCAAAAGTGCATGCAAAACTATCTAATATGGATGCTAAAACATGCTAAATTATGAGTCTATCAAAGACCAACAACTTAATACTATGTATCCATTTTCTTTAATTTTCCTAACACCTTCTCATTCTTTTATACGCAAACCGTGATCAAGGTAAGCATTTTTATCAACACCCGTGAACTCCCACCTCAAATCAAGCTTAAAACTAGCTTCAATATGCAAAACTAGCATCATTATGAGAGCCTAAACATGTCGCCCTAAACCTAACACTTTATGCCAAGTTCAAACAAAAATAAGGCCTCACAATTTGCAATCACACAAGAATTTTGACTTGAAATAAGGAAAGGGTAAAGGAGTGGTGTTCTATTTAGGCTTACAAGAGAGTGGTGAAGGGAATAAGAAAGCCTAAATATTTTTTTTTGTAATCCATGTATTCTTATCCAAATGCACAAGTATGATAATTAAAAGTTCATGTTAAGGTTCCAATTTATAGGAAATGATTCAATTCATGCTTGTTTCAACTTTAAGCCAAGAGGATTAAAACAAATGATCCAAATATAGTTAGAACTTAACTTTGAGTTTGTACAAGCATCAAAGAACTACTAACTAGGGTCTTGAACCAATACATGAGCTTAAAACACTTTACAAGGAAATTTTTTTTTATCATTGCCCTCTATGCAAATGCAAACAACCTAAATCATAAAAATTCTAGACTCAATCCTAAAATGTTTACAAATGCAAATGCAAGCTACATGAATTTTTTAAACTTTTAAAAAAAAAAAAATTCTGATTTTTTTTTGTATTTTTCTATGCACTTAGATGGATGCATGAAGATTCAAATATGCTAAAGGAAAATAAGAAAACAAAACACAAAATTAAATCTCTCAACCTCTCCCCCAAACTTAAGAACACAGTCCCTTGTTGTTCTTATTTCATCAAGAGAGATCATCAACAAAAATAAAAATCAAAATCCAAGAATGCATGATATTTACAAGGTTTTGGTATGGTGTACCTTGAGCTGTGTTTTGGTTCGACCTGGAGGATCGATCTGTGGGTCGCTCTGAGCAGAATATCGAGGTTCATGCTCGATCAAGGGGTCGATCTATGCAGGAAATCGAGTGGACTCTCCCGATTCAGCACTCGATCTTTCTTAGATCGACCATTATGGGTCGATCTAGGGATCGATCTACTGGCCAACCTCCATTTTCCTTGCCCCTTTATCTTTCAAGAACTTTGTTTGGGACCTCCATTCCCCTTGTCCCTGCTCACACACACTTAAAGACATAATCTAGAATAGAAAATAAAAATTTTATACACAAGGATAGACATGGGATTGCCTCCCAAGCGCACTTTGTTTAAAATTTCTTAGCTTGACTTTCCTTACTCTTCCCTAAGCTGGTTTTAGGGTGAAATGGGTTGCTGGAGACGTGGCTGAGTGTGTTCCTTGAGGCATATCCACTGTGTAGATAGTAGATAGCATCTCTTGCACCCTTGCTTTATCCTTCTCTAAACCGGGTGGAAGAAAGACTTTGCCGTTTACAAACGGTTTGGAGCGGCATGTTGTTTGAACCTTATACTCTATAGAGTCATCTTTGAGTCTCAATAGGTGAAGACTCAAAGTGTTTATTAGGCTGAGCAAGGGTCTTTACCACGTGTATCTTCATCTTTGGCCTCTTCCTTGCCTTCCTTGCCTTCCTTGGCAATTTCACCAAAATCTCATCAACCTTGGGCTCATCAAACAAAACTTGAGTTGTGGAGATAGAAGCAGCTCCTTTACTATTCTCTAATTCCTTGATTTTGGAGGCTAATATCTCAAGTGTGGATTTAAAGTCCTCTTGTATACTACCCATGTTGGTATGGATATCATCCAACTCCTTATCCATTTTCATTACGCCATTCTCTTGACCATGTAAGAGTTGTTGGAGCATACATTGAATGGTCTCTTGAGAAAGAGAACTAGGGCCTTGTCCATGTTTCACAGAACGTGGGTCTTTCACCATGAAATTGGCTCTCTCATGGTGTTGCTCATGAGCCAAATCAATCCCTCCTTGTTTCGCTTGTATGAGTTTCTCCAAGCGCTCCAATTTATCTTGCAAGTCCTTCCATGTGGAGTCTTCACATGATCTCTCTAGAGGTGTTGCAACATGCCCTTCATAGTAGCTTTACTAGTCTTGGCCAAGTTCTCAACAAGTAGCTCTCCTTCTTCCATTGTGAGGTTTGCAAAACGCCCTTTGCTGGCCACATCCAATGTCCATTTGTGATCCTTAGCTCTCCACAATAGAAAATGCTAAGGATTGCTTCTTTCTTGAACTCATGATGTGGACAATCCCGAGTGTACCCTCTAAGTCTCTCCCATGCCTCATGAAAGTTCTCATGGATGCCTTGCTTGAAGCTCAAGATGTCCCTCCTCATGTGGACTGTTTTTTTGTGGGATAGTACCTTTGAATGAAGACTCTTTGGCAATCATCCCAAGATTTGAACAAATGAGATGGTAGAGCTCTCTCCCATTGGTGCGCCTTTTCTCCAAGTGAGAAAGGAAATTGAATGAGCTTGATGCTATCTTTGGGCACACCTTCAATGCTAAACCTGTTGCACAACCTCTCAAAGGACTCCACATGATCATAAGGATTCTCCATTCCATTCCAAAAGAACTTAGAGCATTGAATTAACCTCACAAGAGTTGGCTTGATCTCTTGAGCTTCAAATTGGAGGAGGATGGATTCCAAATCTCAACTCATGATAATGAGGAGCATCAAAGCTCCCAATTGTTGGCTTGTTCCCTTGAGCTTGGGTAGAGGTAGGTACACGTTCTTGAGGTTGTGGAGTTGGGAGAATGCTTTTTTGGTTGTTCTTCTCCACCACCTCAAGTGATCTTGTCTTTCCATGTCTCTTCTCTTTAGTTTGGTACCTTTGAAAGCATAAGAGAATCAAGGAACACAAGTTAGTACCAAAATATAAGAAAAAATTCATCATCTTGAAAAGAGATGAGAAAAAAATGTAAAATAAAAGCTTAGTCTCAAATAGATTCAAAATTCTAATGGTTAATGGTAGACCCCAATGGCAACGGCGCCAATTGATAGTATGAATTTTTAGGTTCAAACACTCAATTCCTAAAACTCTACTACTCTTGTCATTGTAGTATTTTAGGTATCAATCCAAAGGGGTAGAGATTAAAAGCATTAGGATTGCATGAAACTATATAATTTAAGTCATTTCGGGTTAAATGGGGGAAACAATTTTAAAATCCCTACTGAAGGTGAATCTCTACTGAAGAATTTCTGACACTAAATGACCACGAAAACAATTTTAAAATCCCTACTGAAGGGCTAAACAACTACTAGATGACTTCTAAGAATTTAAACGGCACAGCTACTAATTTTAAAAATTGCAAAACTAAAAACAGATAAACTAGGTGATTTTTGGCAAGTGAGACGAATTTTAAAAACTATTTATAAAACGACTTCTAAATGATTACCAGGCTAATGAATCATACTCTAAGCAATTTCCAAAATACTAAAACCAGCAAGAACACATCTTTTCGAATTATGAGACCTTAATGCAAATATTAAGCAAGATGGGCTATTTCAATCAACCTAATTGAAATGTGCAATTAATAAAGGCAAGGATTCAAAGATGGGATAATTGATTAAGTAGATTAAGATGGCTAACTTGATGTTCATACTCCAACAATTCTTATTTTTAGAATTAGGAATCTCATTTAGACTTTCCCATCTTAGGTGGTACTAATCTCATTTGCAAACCTTGATTTTTCCAACTTAGGTGGTACTAATCTAGTGTTAATCCTCAACCCAATACCTAATTCTCATTAGCAAAGGGGAAGAATTGCAAAGGTGGAGAACCTAATCCTAAATGAATCAATAGACCCTTTAGAAAACCAATATCTTGGTGTAAAAAGGTGAATCTCTTCATTAAGTTGGTTAGGCATTTCATCAAACACCTTATGGGTGAGAAATGCCCTTGTGTTTAGATTGCATGGTTTATGCTAATATAACACTAGAACCACTAAATGAGAAAGGGTTTTATGAAATTAAGTACTAAACACCAAGCTTTCCAATTAAATCTCCCTAATCTAACCCATTTTCAAATCCAAGAAAGACTACTCATTAACCATATTCGAACCCATCTTAATCATATGATTAGAGAAGCTGGACATGGTTAGCTAAGCAAGGAAGAAAGATTTAAAGCTTAAACAAGAAGTACTTAAATTAAAATCAAGGTTTTTACAAAATGAAAGCTAAGGATCTTCTCTCTAATGGAGGATATATCTAAAATGTAGAAGACAACTAAAAAAACGTGGATCCCTTTAAAAATAGGTTAAAACTGTTTATATAGAACCACACAAATGGTCCCCTTACAAAAAGACAAAAATGTGAGTTGGCAACCCAAAGAAGGGAAAAACAGATGGACGGATCGAGCTGGCTGCTCGATCTGCTACTCGATCCAAAGCTGATCGACTGGGTTTGGTCGATCTGCTGCTCGATCTCAGCTTCACTTCTTTTGGCCGAGCTTGCACTTGATTCCCATCAAATCCTAAGCCTTTCTTGCACCTTCTTCTCCATGCTCAGCATCCACCAAAGCTCCATGTACACCATATTACATAAAAACAATGCATATATGGAAGAAATATGCAAATGCTTATGCAAACATGTTCTAAAACCTAAAATGGAACAAAAGCTACAATTGATCTAATTATGAATGCAATATGCATGAAAATGTACTCTAAATGTATGCTAAATATGTGAAATATATGAGTATATCAGTGCGTAAACTTCAGTTGTGGGTTTTATCACCTTCAGAGTAGCTATCATGCTTTCTTGCTTTGACATGAAGTATTGCAGATCTTCATCGAGGATCATTTGGTAGTCGATTGGATAGTACGACTAATTTGGGATGAATGGAACATGAAATGTCTGTCTGGCATTGTTGAGACGAAATGAATGAGTCTGGAAATCTTTTCATGTCCTTAATGTTGAAATATGGGCGAACTCCTTTGTGGTAGTCATTTTGGTGGATAAGAGTAGGCAGCGCATGAACTTTGTTGGATTTGACGTTGACATGAACAGGCCGATAGAAGAAGTATATCTTATGAGGGTTGAAGAAAGGATTGGGACATCCATGTTTTTTTAGTTTCTAGAAGGGCTAGCATGTCGCCTTCGCTGATATTCTTAATTTTTCGCTCCATATGATTAATGGTGTGAACCATGTTAAGAACGTTTAGAGGCAATCTGTAGCATCCGTGACCAGAAATTACTATTCGAGAAGGGATAGCCGAGTGAAGAGTCGAGTTATCCAAGGAAATGTGGAGTTTGGCTAAGAAAAACCCGAATATCCGAGAGAAATCAAACGGGTTAGCTAAATGTCCGAGAGAAAATGAGAAATGGTCGAGAAAATTCTGAAAGTTCGTGAGAGACGTGACTATGTTCGAGAGAAATAAGCTTCATCCAAAAGAATGCAGTTTTGGCCAAGGCAAAGGGAAATCTGATCGAGATAAAATGCCTAAGTCTTTGAGCTTGATGTTTTATCTAGTAAGAAAACGGTTTATGCCAAGAGAAATCTGAAAACAAGCGTTAACCGGCTTAAGCCGAGAAAAACTTAATTTGAACCGGTTATGTTTGAGAGAATTGGAATTGGCCGGGGAAAATCCGGTTTTCTTCGAACTAAATCGACTGTCCGTGTCTTAGGCCGTGAAAACATTGTTTTAACTCAGGATTGTCGGCATCGTAAGTGGTGATAAGTTACCTTAGCGACACTCCATTGGCTTTTCGGAAAAAGTGAAGGCGTGTCTCTTAGGTCATGGAAGGGGCGTTTTAACTCGAGTGGTCGGCATATTTAAGCGGGATTGAGCCATTGCCGACACTCCATCCTTGGCTTTTCGAGAAAATTGTAGAGTTTGTCGAGAGTTTTCATGTGATAGTCGTGTGATTTCGCCTATAGCCGAGAGACGTTCGACTTAATCTGAGAGTTATCCGAGCGATCCGACTGTAATAGCCCTGTTGAAGAGCTAAACGATCCGGACATATATTTCCCTCCATACAATTTTAAAAATTATGCGATTTTACATGCAGGTAGCAAAGACCTTACTGAAGACTGTGGAAGAAGAATTTCTCCTTCCACAGTCCTCTAAAAATTGGACAGTGCGATAGATGCGTCGAAGCCGCGAAACGGGTTGAGGATAAGAAAAACCAACTCGGTCATAAACCTATCAACTCGAGAACTTAGGCAACTCATACTAAACCTAAGATGAGCCTATCTACTAAAGAAAACCGTGAAAATCCCGCAGGAAGTCGATAGACGCACTTGAGATCCGAAAAAGAGCCAAGCGGAGTGAACGCGGAACAAAGACGGGTGTATAATCCATTACTTCGGGACTAAGGAGAAAGAAAGGAGACATAACAAACACATGCTTATTTCTCATTAGTTAGGAAGAGATAAGGATGACTAGGTGGAGTAGTGGCGTTTTCTTATTGGTTGGAGGAGAGAAGGTAAGGTGTTAACACCCTATTGGTGGAGAAACTCTATATAAAGCCCTTTAACCCTCATCCCACCCCATTAGTTGCTATCTTAGGCGTGCTATAGTAAGTGTGAGAGAGAAAGAAAGAGAAAAGAAAATAGAGTGAGTTCGTGAGAGAAAGAAAGAGAAAAGAAAATAGAGTGAGTTCGTGAGAGAAAAGAAGAGAGTTAGTTCGGTTTTGTGAGAGAGTGTTCGGATCTATGTTTAAGTGAGTAAGCGAAGTGTTAGGTCTTAGATCTGAGTGTTGTGTGGCCGTGAGTGTGTAGATATAAAGAGTTTGTGGAAGATTTGTCAGTTCAAGGTGAGTCCCGGTAGAGTTGGACTATCGCGGTTGCTGTTCGTAATGCAGTGTAGATCTCAAATTTGTATTGTAGTGAAACACTAGCCTCGGTAGAATAGGTTATATGCTTGTATGTGTGTGTGTGACTAACATGTGATGCAGGGAATCTCATATCTGTGTAGATTCGAGGGTATACTAACGTTTTAGTGCAGGTTTAGCCTCAGATCTGTTGGATCTGTGCGCTGTGAAACCCGTTGGGTGAGGTAACGGTTTGATGCATGTCAGTGGGACATGTTATCATCCTTACCGAGTGGTGAGAAGGGTGTAAGGACTGTCGGATCTCTGATCCACTTGCATGTTCCTTCACCGAATGAGCGAGTGTACGATTTCGGGTAAAACTCGTTGCATGGCTGGAAGGTCATGTATGTGGTGTTGTAATGAACGTGCATGAGCGAGGTTCAAGCGTGTAAGGCTTGTAACCGAAAACGAGAGTTGGGACTAGAGAAGTTCTGGCTTTGCCGTTACTCTAGGGCGCTAACTTCTCGGAGATGGTGTGAAGGTGTGTTGGCGTTTGATCAAGTGTGGATCAACGCGGTGTGAAGTATAATGGTGTGACTCCATTATACTGCAAAGTCATTTTGTGGGGTGATATCCTTCATGACTTAGTGACGGTGTGGTCGGAGTTCCCCGTCCCCATTGTTAGCTAACGACTGATATGATGGGAAAACTCGGAGAGACGGAATTGCAGCACAGCGCCGAGTACTATTCGACGGGATAGCGGGAATCCACCAACGAAGTGTGGATGGTCCCGCCCGGGATGTGAACTCACTTGGCGGTTCTCTGATGGAAACCCCGCCGAGATGTGAACCGACCGAGGAGTTCCCAGGTAACGATGTTCCGGCTTGGCTTGTCTTTGTGATAGTCAAGTGCAGGGTGTTCATGGTAGTGGTGTTCCGGCTTGGCTTGTCTTTGTGATAGTCAAGTGCAGGGTGATCGCAGAGGAGAACTGGCCGAACCACTTAGAGATCTCAGAATTTCAATAAAAACCCCTCTCTAAGTTTCTCTCTCTAAATGTGTCTCTAAGTTCTTTAGTTCTCTAGACTTCTTAACATATTCATAAATTTTGATTTCTTTCTATCATTCTGAAGTCGCGATTCTGCTCCGCTTCTTTAGCTGGACCTAGTAGTCAGTCAATACGACAGTCAACATGGCTTTCATGGGGAGGTAATGTTCCTAATAGTGGTTGAGCAATCAGTGGCAACAGGCTCGTCTAGGCTACCTTTACCTGGATATTACCACCCACGTCTGTCAATACGACTTAGTCATACGACCGACTATCTATGTTTATCTTTACAACTGGTAGCAGAGTCAAATGCTTGTGTTATGATAGAATGAATCATTGTTTATGACTGATTGTTTTAAATGTTCTGTAAAATAATCTCACAATATGTCTACTTCTAATCTTTCAACCATCGATTCTAAATTCACAATTTCTACTTTACAAAAATCAAAAAGGAAAAAACAAAATCGTTCTTCTTCTAATAATCTAAATTCCCTATATGAAATCGAGTATATTCCAGGAGATCAGCTACCCGAAACTACCCTTCCACTGGTAAATACATACGAATACTTTGCCAAAAGGCATAGTGCTTGTTCAGTCAAAGGTGTTCGAGAGCTCATACGATCATCTTCAAATCGAAGAGTCATGGAATATGTCCAGTCCAGCAAATTCTCATCTTGCCAAGTTCTAGCCACTGAAGAAGAGCAGTTTATCTCACTCAACATTCTAGAAAACCTAACAAGATTGTGGCAGCAGCAAGGATACACTAATCTACACTTCGGTGTGGTGAGAATCTGTTTAATCTTGCACGCCTGAAAAGGTCTACCGGTTGTAGCACGTATAGCCTTAGTCGACTCAAGACTAAAGTCATACCAACAAGCTTGGATCGGAACAGTTCAAACAACATTAAACGCATGAACAATATTCATAACATTGTTTCCAAACTTTAATGTTTTTTTGCAAGATCTCAAACTCTTAAAGATGCTCAAGGTCCAACTGCAATTAGTCGGAGCACCTATGTAAGAAAAAAAGCGTGGTTGCAACACTACACCATAATATTGTGTACTAGATTCAAGATCATGCCCTTGATCTCGTATTACCCTCATCTGACGAAATGTTATATCTCGAGGTAACATCAGCATCTCAAGCACCCAACTCTATCCAAATTCCTCGACAAATAACCCGCAAAGAATTACTGCGCCGGTTACCAGAGTCATGGGTTACAAGCTATGAGAAGATGCATCAAGCATCGAGACACCAGTCAAAACATCTGAAGTCAGTTTTCATTCTCGAAATGATGGGACAACAGAGATCAAATTCGAAAAACCAAGATCATCATCATTTCAACGACAACTATTTACTCGATTTTCCTTATGAATTGATGAATGCGAATTCTACGCGCAACCAACGAAGCAGCAAGCTTTCCAGCCAATTTCTTTGGGCCAATATCCTTTCACGGATGAAGATGGCCATCAATATTTTGATGTCTGTTCATGCACTGCTTGTACAGAAGCAGAATACAAATCTGATGATGAAATCCGACAAAGACGAAGAAAAAAGAAAGACCCCCTTTACAAAAGATATATCGAACGAGATCGTACTGTCGGCCCACTTGGTGAGGGAAAATATGACTTTATAGTCTAATATTCATAAAGGAAAAAGGTGCCTCGACAAATCATGATGATGCATCCAGATGATTTTCCTCCTCCATAAGATTTCACCAAAGACAACATCGCCAATAGTCCAAAAATCCTTACATAAGCAATCAACTCTTCTGGACCAGACAAGCTGAGTCAAGGAGAAAATGTCCTCAATTGGCAAACAGAGAATGCCCTCGCTCAAAATCGACTGTTGACAACACTCAATCACAACAAGACGAATCCATACTTTAATCCTTTTGGTAGTATGACTTTAGGAATACCTATGTATCAAGAATCCTACTCTCCGGGATTTCTCTCTGGCTATCAAAATCAGAAGACAAAGACCCCTCTCCCCGGATTCCTATCCTCGGATGAAGCCTTCACATCTCGTTATGGTACGACTCCGGCCATGACTACGGCCAACATTTCAAACACAAGACCAACACGAGTGAAGTCAAGGCGTCAAAAGAAATCAAAATTCCTTGTCAATTCAACCAAGAAACCAACTCTCGACTCTTTCTCTAACCATAAATCTGTTGAAGATATATAAAAAAAAGGAACCTATATCGGGATTATCGAATTTTCGATGTCCAGTCTGCTAGATACCCTCGGCAACAATACTGGTGAAGCAACACCAAGGCTACCAACCCCGACACCTCAAAGCTCACAGCCGATAACGATGATTAATCATTTCTCGAATACAAGCTCCAGTAGCTATGAGTCCAGTTCTGACGAGGAGTCTTTACCAAAGCAATTCGGTATAGGCGAACCTTCGACAGTCCCAAAAGACGAACCAAAATATCAATGAGGTATATTCAAGCGATGAAGAAATGAGATACACGGTTCATGAGATACCAACGAAGCAGTCCGCTTCAAAAATCATGACGTTCACATTCGATGATATTCCTTTTGAAAAATGGAATGATCGACTTGACGAATTTCATGCATGGATGAATTCAGAAGCCATCACATCTCCACTAGAGCTTGTGACACAGCAATTTCCGGCACGACAATCTGGAGCACTGATAGTAGGATTTTTCCACTTTCATTTAATCTCTACTACTCATGTCATTGTAGTATTTGAGATGTCAATCCATAGGGGTTAAGATTAACAACACTAGGAATACATGAAACTATTTAAGCTAAGCAAAATCAAATAAGTGGAGTTTTATCTAACAACCTAAATGAAATGAAAGCAAACCAAGTTAACAACTTAAGAAATCAAAACCAAATCCAAAACAAGAACAAAAAGCAAACACTAATTCAAAATTTAACAAAGATAAAATCGAATCCGAGGATGAGGTTATGGACTTTGGGTGATCCTAGAGCTAACCTATGATGTTCAAACAATCACATGAATGCTAATCCTTAGGTTTATAACTCTAAACAAGACTAATCCACTCTCATGGCACTAATCCCTTTGCTAATTACCTAATCAAGAGCTAATCATCATTAGTGAAAAGATAATTAACAAGCATAAAGATTCAGTTCTAATATACCAATAAACACCTTAGACATCTACTTCCATAGGCTAAGCATGTAAATCTTTTGATTTAGTTGGTTGGGGCATTTCATCAAACACCTTGTGGGTGGGAAATGCCCTTTGGTCTAAACCACTTTTCTCAAAGCTAATCTATCATTAAGATCACTAAACAAGAAAGGATTTAAAGAGTCTAAGTCCTAAACATCATAGATCAACCCTAATCTCACCCTAATCTACCTCATCTCTAGATCCCAAAAAGATTACTCACTAATCATAGCTAATCTAACAAATTTCATGCAAGAAGTGTTAGTAAACATGATTAGATGAATAGTGAATGAAAGATTATAAAAAACAAGAATCAAATTGCATTAAACTTAAAAGAAATCTTCCAAATCTCCTCCAAACCACAAAGGGTCGATTTTTGTGTTTAAGCACAAGAGAAGATACATACAAATTAGGTTTTTAAGTATTTATAGAGAACAAAGTCAAACCAGATCAACCCAGAACAAACCGGGTTTTGACCCGGAGGAGCAGTCTTGCGGAAATCGCCATATATACCTAACAGAAGCTCCCAATGACATGAAACCACTTCAACATGAAATCTGATTCAATTATCTACAACTTTCATGAAGAGCTCTGAGGCTGAATCGGAATGGAAAGCCTTCATCTGACCCGATCTTCCAGTCACTTCAGGCAGTCTGGCGCCGCATCGGTTTGTTGTCCGATGTGCACAGTCCGATGTACTCCCTGATGGTCTTGCATTAGTTTGTTGTCTGATGTGAACCTGACCTATGCAAATTCTGGTAGTCTTGCATCTATTTGTTGTCCGATGTACCTCAAGCCGATGTGATCTCTGGTTGCTCTGATTCGGACAATCTTGCAAGAATCGCCACATCTCCTGAACCGCTGATCGTAATGACTTGAAACCACCACCAAACGAAAGGTGTCTCAATTATATATGAATTTAATGAAGAACTCCGAGGCTAAATCTGAATGGAAACTCTTCGTCCGGCACGATCTTTCAGTCACTTCCGACAGTCTGGTGCTGCATCGGACCGAAAGATGTCAACAAACCGATGCACCCAAACCGATGTGGTGCAAGACCATCTCTGTCAACTTCGTTTCAGCTCTTCTTCGATCCCGGCTCATCCACCAAACTCCAAATGGTCTCTTTAACTCCAAAAACACCTGAGAAACACTGCAAATACAACGAATATGCAGATACCGCTAATATGGATGCAAACTAGACTATATGGATAAGTTATATGCATGAAACAATGCAAATGTTACACTAAATGGACGTTAAAATAGTGTAAATATGCTAACTATCAAGCACTTAAAGAATCATGGAATCTGCTTGGTGAAACAAACAACAGCAGGTCTATCAAACAACAATACCATTACTTCTAGGTGAAATTCATAGAGAATTCATAAGTACCCTAAATCATCTGAAGGAACAGCTGGAAGAAGAATTCTTCACGGTAAAATGTTGCTCTTTAAAGAAAAGAGATTTGGCAAAGCACTTTGAGCGACAGACATGAAAGTATTATGTGCTCAACGGTCTCAACAATCCGAGCTTAAAGCAAGTATATCTCTCCTCCATGGACGAATATCTTGGTCAACAGACTAACTTATATATGAGAGACCAAGGCCAAACGATTGAAGAAATCTCTGTTTGCCAAATTCAGCAATACGTCTTCTCAGAACTCTTGATAAGCTCCGCAAACAAAAGAAGTTTTGGATGGAATTCATGGATAAATCAAAGCACCTATCCAAGATGTGTGCTAGACCAGATCTATCTATCAAATGTTCAAAATCCAAGAAGCCTTGCTCATGCAATTCTTGAGGCAAGCCTAGAAGATCTAAAAAACCATTCCAGAGACGCTTCAATAAATTCAGGCACAAGCGATTTTTGAGAAAGAAGCAGAGTTCTAGGAAAACAACAAGATGCTTTCTATGCCGCAAGGAAGAACACTTCGCAAAGAACTGTCCAAACCAATCTAAAAGAAAGAAGCAATACCTCATCAACTCGATATCAAAAATTGCACTAGACATCGATCTTGACAATCATGATCTAGAGTCAGTACTATCATATGATAATGACGACAAAGACGCTATCTGCGCCTACTCAGATTCTGACGTTTCATCTGAATCAACTTACGAAAAAGAAGATGACGACTGCTGTTTCAAAATCACTAAATTGCACAACAAGATGAGATACAAACACCACATTTCTCGGTGATAATCTTTGATCGCTCGCGTAAGGAAGATCCAGTTCATGCTATCGTATTTATCGACACAAGAGCTTACACAACCATACTAAATCACGAGATCATTCCGATGTCTATGTGGCTACCACACCATCAATAATTCTGAGTCGCAAACTCTAGCGCATTGACAGTCAAGCTCAAGTCCAAGCCGATAACGATAGACATCTTCCCAGTATGCCAAATAACAACGGAGGTCCTTCGTTCATTTACACCCTGAAAAGATTTAATTCTAGGATGGGACACTTACTATACATTAAAAAGAAAAACTTCGATATCTCAATCCAACCACGAAGAATAAAGTGGAAGACCTTCTACAAAGCCTTCACAACAATATCTCGCCTATTCACAATCGGAGGAGTTGTGTCCCCAGAGTTCGGCAAAATTAAAGAAGAAATCATGATGATTTCGTGTGCGGATTGTCACACTGATTTCCTTCAAATATGCGACAATCCACAATGGCTAAACTCGGAGTTCTTCGTATCTTTACCTTTCAAGGAGAACGTTCATACTACTCCAACAAAAGCAAGTCATGCAGGAATGCCAGCAACACAATTACAACATGCAAATGAAAAATGTGACTAGCTCGTAGGTCAAGGAATTGTGGAGTCAACAAATTCGCCATGGGTGTAAGGCATTTTATGTCAACAACCGTGCAGAACAAGGTAGGGGAAAACTCAGACTAGTCATTGACAACAAGCCCCTAAATTAATACCTACAAGATGTCAAGTTTCCTCTACCAAATAAGAAGATACTTCTTCAACACCTCCAAGGCGCAACAATATTCTCAAAGTTCGACCTAAAATCTAGTTTATGGCAAATTGGAGTTCATATAGAAGAAAGATACAAAACAGTATTTTTTTCTACCAAATCGCCATCTCCAATGCAACTTTCGGTCACAAGACTGTACCGTCACTATTTCAACAGACAATGTTACGAATATTCAAGCCCCTCCTCCATACGGTTTTAATATACATCGACGACATCCTTTTATTTTCTTCAAATAAAGAGGAGCATATCCAATCTCTTAGAGCATTTCAAAAAACTGTAAAAGAATATGGAATCATGCTCTCGGCCCGAAAGATGACCATAGCCCAGCCCAACATCGATTTCCTTGGAATGCAAATTAAAGATGGCCAATTTGCACCGCAACCCCATCTGGCCACAACGCTTACCGATTTCCCAGATGAAAATCTCACACGACGACAAATCCAGCAATTCCTTGGAGTAATAAATTACATAAGCGATTTTATTCCGCAACTTTCGCAGATGACAAGACCACTCCAGAAGATGCTGACAAAGAATCCACCCCAATGGATTAAACGACAAACCGAAGCGCTCAAAAACCTAAAGGTAGAGGTACAGAAGCTACCACCTTTCGAGGCTCTTCTGTAGATCCTTTAACTGACATTTGAGGCTAGCCGTTTCAGCTTCTTTGCTTCGGAATTGGGATGTACTAACCATCATGTGTTGTGTCATAGCCATCATTTCTTGATGAAGATTATGAAGTCGATCATGGATTTCTGTTATTGATCCTTAAAGAGAGTTTAACCTTTTATTATAGCCATCCGCCAATTGATCAACTTCAAAAAAATTGTAAAAGAATATGGAATCATGCTATTGTAAAAGAATATGGAATCATGCTCTCGGCCCGAAAGATGATCATAGCCCAGTCCAACATCGATTTACATGGAATGCAAATTAAAGATGGTCAATTTGCACTGCAAGCCCATCTGGCCAAAACGCTTATCGATTTTCCAGACGAAAATCTCACACGAGGACAAATCAAGGAATTCCTTGTTGTAATCAACTATATAAACGACTTTATTCCACAAATTTCGCAGCTGACAAGACCACTCTAGAAGATGCTCACAAAGAATCCATCCCAATGGAAAAAACGACAAACCGAAGTGGTCAACAGCCTAAAGGTAGAGGTACTGATATACTCATATATTTCGCATATTTAGCACTCATTTAGGATAGTTTTTCATGTACTTTTGCACTCATACTTAGAATTATTGTAGTTTTTGTTCCATTTTAGGTTTTAGGACATGTTGCATTAGCATTTGCATATTTCTTGCATCTTTGCATCATTTTCAGGTTATTTGGTGTACTTGGAGCTATCTTGGATGATGAGCATGCACAAGAAGGTTAAAGAAGAGCTTAGGAGTTGATGGGAGTCAAAGGAAAGCTTGGAAAAGTGGAAAGAGCCTGAGATCGGCCCTTAGATCGAGCTGGTTTGCCCATTTCAATCCGAGATCCACCAGAAGATCGACCACCCTTGCCCATTTCAAGTCTGCGCATGAAGAGAACAAACCCAGAAGATCGACCCAGAGATCGACCAAAATGCTCAATCCAAGATCCGAGATCGACCCCTAGATCGGGGTGAACTGGCCATTCCAAGATTTAGATCGACCCCAAGATCAACCAAGCCCAGCCATTCCAAGACCTAGATCGACCCAGAGATCGACCCAACTGATCAATCTTCCGCACCAGTTTCTCCTTCCTTCCTTGGCCAGCTCATGTTTTGTCTTTTTGAGAGGGGACCAATATTTTTGGACCTATATAAGCAACTTTAACCTATTTTCTTAGGTAGACACGTTTTTAGGGATTGTCTCTCCCAAAATTTTTAGATCTAGCCTCCATTTTTGGAGAAAAAAATCTTAAGGTTTTATTTTTGTAAATACTTTTGATTTTTATTTCAAGTACTTCTCTTTAAGCTTTGATCCTTCTTTCTTGTTATCTCAATCATGTCTAACTCCTCTTATCCTATGATTATGAGGAGTACAAACATGATTAAGGAGTAGTTGTTTAGGATTTAAGGTTGAGGTGATTGATAGGGTTTAAGTTTTACCCAAATAAAACCACTGCAAGTGCACAGCAAAGCAGTTGAAGTATAAAGGGTTTATCGAATCCCAAGGGAAGTAGATGCTACACTATGGTTTCTAAGTTCAGATTATGCTAGATCAATCAATTTAAAATAAATAAAACTACTAAGTAAAAGCTTGATTGGTTCTCCCGCTAGCACCCTCAAACGCAGCTTTTGCGGGTGATAGCGGTTGTTGGTGTTTGGCAACAATCACACAAAACGCTTTCTACCGCTTCAAACAACTTTTTGTCGCTCAAAATCAAAAGCTCCTTGCAGCTAGTGTTTGCGGTTGCGGGCGATTGCGGGTGGATAATTAAAAAAATTAAAAATTAAAAAAACACAAAATTTATTTAAAATGAAGATATATATATTAGAAACTTTTTAAAAATAAGATTTGAATATTATAATTCCAAATAAATAAATATATTAGAAAACAAATATATATATATATATATATTTGATATTTTTTAACTAATACTCATTAACAAATCTTTCATAATTTTGTATGTATAAGATTTATAAATTCTAATTATTCTGATAAATTTTCTCTTCATTAGTAATGTATATATAACAACTAAAATTCTTTTCATCTAACATCTCCATTCCAAAAAAACAATTTCTCTATTAAAATCATAACTTTTATCCAAACTAAAAAAATTGAGAAATAAAAATAATAATTTTTATAATTAATTGTTTAATTAATAATCTTATAGTTTTTTATAATAATATGGTTTTTAATATTTTTTATAGTTATAAAATATGTTTATATTGTTAATTCATTGTTTAACCGCTACTGCACCCGCAAGTTAACCAGTCTTAAATATCCCGCAAATGCACCCGTTTCTAAACGCTGTGCCAGTCGTACAACCCGCTTAATAACGCTGTTAACAGCAATCGCCCGCTTCCGCAAACTCCCGCAACCACAAACGCAACCGCTGCGTTTAATCCAGTCAGGCCCTAAATCAGAAACAAAATTAAATGTGGATTAAATTTCAGGAGACGAAGGCGCTAGGCAAGGATGATTATCAGGATGAATCAGTGAATGCAGATATTATATTGTCAGGAAATTATGAAGAACCGTCTAGAACTCGAAACACTAGTTTAAAACCAATCAACTCTCGTTGCAGAAATTATCTATGCCTAAATTCTAGAAAACCAAATCTCTTTGCGAATTCAAACAATTAAGGCAAGAATTAAAAACTGGTTCGATTTGTTCACAAAATACTTAAACCAAATCTCTTTGCGAATAGATATTTTGCTCATCTATGATTAGGTCAAGTTATTAATAATGCTCTCGCATCTATTAAACAGCCTAGGGTTTGATTTCTAAGTGATCAAGTAAGAAATCAATATAAGCACAAATCAAGATGAAGATCTAAGTGATTTTCCTAACAAGATAATAATTCTACAAACTCATCATCAACCCTAAATCACCCTAACCTAACTAGCAAACTACTCAGACATGGAGATGAATGCACAAATCATGACTGAAATAAATTGCATAAAAGAATAGAGAATGATACAGGGGTTCAAAAACTTCTCGGAAGAGTACAGAATTATCTCTCCAAAAGCTCAGGATCAATCTCTCTCTAAGTCTCAAAAACAGAAAATTATGATAAAGTCCTTGGCTAAACAATGCCTGAAAACTATTTATAGAAGAGGATTTTCGTCAGGGGCAATCTTGTAATTCTTCAAAACTTGAGCAATTTCCTTTTTCTGATGGAAGTCGTGATCCTTTGGTCGGCTTGATTGGTGTTGATCGACACCAATGGGTTAGTGTCGATCGACACCGTTCGTGTAAATCAGCTCCGACTTCATCACTTCGGCTGCTTTTACAAAATGCTCCAATAAGCTCCAAAATCTCCCTTGAAGCTCCAAATGCACTCCATCCTGGAAAGACTCTAATAGGACACTAAAAATACCAAAAGACTCTATAAAAACACTTATATCATGGTCCAAAACGGGTAAAAACTATGATATATCAACTCCCCCAGACTTAGCTTTGCTTGCCCTCAAGCAAAACTGAAACTTAGAATGAAGTAGAATTTGAAAACAGAAACTTTCAGCTATCTTTTAGAACGCCACAATCGTTAACACTCTTGAATCCACATGCAATAGAGCCAACCTTATGTAATGTTCAGTGTATTTACCACAAGCTTAGCAATCTCCTAGTTTGAATCCAGATTCTTTCTTTAGTGAAATTTCGAACTCTAACAATGGTATGATCAAAGAACTTTCCAGATTCTTTCCCTTCCTTAGTGCTTTGAACAAGACATTCTTTGTATAGCTCTCCTATTTTCTCTTCCCTTAGTGAACTGCTACCCATTTTTAGGGTGTTCTAAGATCTTTTCATTGACTCATTATTTTTCTTTTGAAGCCTTGGAATAGTGCTGTTCTTTACTTGTGTTCCTTGTGATGAGACAGGTTGATGAACTCTCACTAATATTGTTCCTTGTGAGGAGACAGGCTCATGAGTATCTTTGCACTATTCCTTGGTCAGACTTCTTATTTCTTTTCTTTTCTCAAGGGAAGATCAAGGAGAGACTGCAACTTGCTTATCTTGTTCAGAGCTGAAAGAGAAATCAAGTTCAGTGCATACCTAGCTCTATAAGGGTATCTGAACTCTCTCTGTTAGATTGATCCACTTGAAACTTTCTACTTAGTAAGACCTGTAATCAATTACTAAAGCAATGGTTCTTCAAGTGTCAACATTCTGTGGTTAGTTCCAAGAAAAATCGAAAGTTTCATCTGATTTTGACTCAATAGAACAAATTTTTCACAGGCTCAACTGACTCTCAAAACAAAACACAATGTTAGAAACTACCTCCCCAGACTTGAACAACACTGTCCCAATGTTATTAAGTATGAGTGTGGATAGAAAAAAATGTGTTTAAAACTGTTACAAAACCAAGAGAAAATGGATTACCTAACTCTGCGTGCAGCGTCGATCCACACAGATGGTGTCGATCGTTGCTGTGTAATGGTGATGGTGTCGATCGACACTCTGTCCGAAATCAGAGTTCTTTTTCACGAACATGTATGTTGTTAAGTTAGATTGTTGTCAGAGTCGTCCAAGCTGTTAGAAAACTCAAACAAAACGTTAAAAACACAACATAATCCATAATCTCAAAGAGTGCAACAAGTTTTGAAACAAGGTGCTGAATCAAATGGAAGCAAAAACTGACTCAAGAAAAATGGAAGCAAAAACTGACTCAAGAAAGTTTCAACTGATTTTGACTCAATAGAACAAATTTTTGACAGACTCAACTGACTCTCAAAACAAAACACAATGTTAACTACCTCCCCAGACTTGAACAACACTGACCCAATGTTATTAAGTATGAGTGTGGATAGAAAAAAATGTGTTTAAAACTGTTACAGAACCAAGAGAAAATGGATTACCTAACCCTGCGTGCAGCGTCGATCGACACCATCTGTGTCGATCGTTGCTGTGTAATGGTGATGGTGTCGATCGACACTAGGTGGGGTCGATCGACACTCTGTCTGAAATCAGAGTTCCTTTTCACGAACATGTATGTTGTTAAGTTAGATTGTTGTCAGAGTCGTCCAAGCTGTTAGAAAACTCAAACAAAACGTTAAAAGCACAACATAATCCATAATCTCAAAGAGTGCAACAAGTTTTGAAACAAGGTACTGAATCAAATGGAAGGAAAAACTGACTCAAGAAAAATGAAAAACTGACCCAAGAAAGAAATACTAAACCAGGATAGTGTCAAATACTACTCTTCATCAGAGCGTGGTGGTGAAGAACGTGGTGGTGTGCGTGGACGAACGCAACCACAGTTGGATACAACTGCGATCGCATTCCAAATGGCCTTGAAGCTCTGGACTACGTATCTCTGAAAAGCATCCTGCTCCATAGGAATCTCGGGAGCATCAGGAAGGTGATGAGGACCAATAGGCAGCAGTGCTCTGCTGCGCCTCGAAGATGAAGCTCGTGGAAGATCCTCAGCGGGTGCATCCTCTGCGGATGAAGCTGCACCGGGGGAGGAAGCTCCTCTGCGCCTGGCGATGGGGGCGGTCCGCATCAGGTTCGGGCTGGGATAGAAGGCGAGGCGGTCTGGATCGCTGGAGATGTGAGTAAGGTCCCTAATAGGTAGCTGGACCAGAAGCTGCTCAGCTCTCGGGCTGGTGAAAACCCATAGCTTCTCGGGATTCACCCAAGCTGCTCTCCTCAAGTAATCCATATCAACCCAAGCTCGTGTGGTATCAATGGTGCAGCTGGAAGTGTTTATCCCGCAATGCTGGAAGATAGGAGTTAGAAGGCTACCAACAGTCTCAGGTTTGGTCTTGGTTCCAGCGAAAGGCTTTGTCTTCAGCGAGACCAAAGGATGAGCAAATACAGCACCGAAGTTGACCCTCTCTGTCAACCCAGACTCCTCGTAGATGATAAACCCAAGCGCATGATAAAGCAGCACTAACTCAGACACGCGCATCTTCCCTGGCTCATGCTTACACAGAAGTGTAGTAGCAAATAGGCGAACTAGATAGCGAAGGGTAGGATGGCGAATATATGTCTGCGAGGACTTCTTGGAGTCATACCTCCCATTCCCAAAGTGTGACCAGATGTCTTGGTTGTCTGGAAAGCTGACGTGGAAAGGAAACACCGGTGGCATGCTCGTCCTCAAAACCGTAGATTGCACAGAGCTCTGGAAGTGTAATCCTGTAGCGAATCCCGCGGATTAGGAAAGTCAATCTCCCTTCCAAGGCGTTCCTCACTATCTCGTTACTGTAGTACACTCGAGATGTGGAGATGAACTGGCGGACTAGATCGGGATAGAGGTCGTACTTGATATGTCTATATTTTGCATCATATTTCTCTCCATTTAGTGTAAGTTTGTCATCATTTAGGATCCTTATTTAGCATCACTGTATTGCATTTCGATCATTTAGAGTCTAGGATCTCTTTGCATATTCTTTTGCATGTTTTGGTGCATTTGGAGTCTTGATCAGGTGAAAAGGACACTATGGAGGCGTGGATGGAGCTGGAGAAGGATTGCATAGCACTTGGAGGAGAAAGGAGTCACCAAGAAGATGAAGGAGAAGATTTCTCGCGCTGGTTCGACGTGTTGGATCGACGAGTACGCCGATCCAAACTTCCAGGGGTTCGGATCGATGAAACGGATCGACGTAGCTCGTCGAACTACAAGTCCAGGGGTTCGGATCGATGACACCGATTGACGTAGCTCGTCGAACCGAACCAAGACGTCAAGAAGAAGTCGGACGACCAGAGCTCGGATCGACGTAAGTCGTCGATCCAAATGTCCAGATGTTCGAATCGATGAGTTGGATCGACGAACCTGCTCGATCCGAACACATACGAATCCTCCTTGTCACTTTTATGGGTCCCTCCTATAAATACTCTTTAAACCTAATTTTTATGATAACTTTTATTCTCTCTTGTCTTGTCATAAATTTTTAGCCTCTTTGAGAGAAAACCTTGTATTTGCTTTGAATCTTTAAGTTTTATGCAATATTTATCTTGAACTTCTTTTAATCTTTTCTCTAATCATGTTTAACCTTTCTCTTATCTTTGATTTGATGGGTTTCACTATGATTAGTGAGTAGTTCTTTAAGAACTTGTGGATGGGTTAGATTTAGGGTTTTCTAATGGTTCAATCTTGCAATCTAGGATAGATTCTTTCATCTCTCTTCTTATTAAGGTGTTCTTAATGCCAAATAGCTACTCTTTTGCTATTTGGATCATAAGCATTTCACACACCCACCAAGTGTTTGATGAAATGCTTGAACCAACTTAATAAGAGATTTACATACCTAGTCTAAAACATCATTAGTTGTCTAGGGTGTTTGTCATGCTATTTAGACTTGTGATTAATGCTTGCTAATCATTTTAATGCTAAAACATCATTAGTTCATTAGGGTGATTAGTGAAGGGATTAGTGCCACACATCATGGATTAGTCTTTAATTAGTGTTCTAGGCATAGAGATGGCTTGATTAGTTGCTTAAATGATTGCAAGATTGTCCATTTGGTTTCCCAAATCAATGATTCCATCCCTAGGTTTCGTTTTTAGTAATTTGATAATCCTAATTAGTAGTTAATTGCGTCATTAGTACTTGATTAGTAGTAATTAAGGCTTAGTTTCATATTATTGAACTTGTAGTCTCTCTCTTAGGTTGTGTTTCTTATTTTAATTGTTGCTTATCACCTTAAACCTTTTAATTTAGCTTAGCTTAAACAAAACTTTGCATTCTTATTGAATCATCTCCCAAGATGGATTGATACCTCAAATATTGCAATGATATGAGCAATTGAGGAATTGCTAGCAAGACTAAAAAGTCTTGTTTCAATTTGGCGCCGTTGCCATATTGGGATTCTTTGATCATTAAGATTTGAGTTTAGTTTGAGACTAAGTAATACTTTTGTGTTTATTGACCATTTCATTTTCTAGATTTCAGTTTCCCTTGGATGCACCTAAGATCACAAGGAGACAACAACTTCCAAGGCTTTCAAGAGATTGATCAGTTGGAAAGGGTTGCTAGGATTGCAAGAAGGGAGGCTGCAAGGTTAAAAAGGTTGAGAATGGAAGAACAACAAAGAGTTCAACACCCTCCACCAATGGCGCATGCAAACCAAGCTCATAATGGAAATGAGCAAGCTCCAAGGGGCAATGGAAACCCCTTGCATGTGCCTAGACAAGGGAGAACCATTGGGGCTGGTGATGCTCCAAATATTCATCAAAATAGATATGGTATTCAACCTCCACCAGTTCACAACAACACCTTTGAAGTGAAGCCAGCTTTCATCTCCATGGTTCAACAAGACAAGTTCCATGGTTTGCCTATGGAGGATCCCCTTGATCACTTGGATAACTTTGATAGAGTTTGTGGGTTGTTCAAGATGAATGGTGTGAGTGAGGATGCTTTCAAGCTAAGACTCTTTCCCTTCTCTCTTGGGGATAGAGCAAGGCAATGGGAGAAAAACTTGCCCCAAGGAACAATCACATCTTGGGATGAATGCAAGAAGGCTTTCTTATCTAAGTTCTTCTCCAACTCAAGGACGGCCAAGTTGAGGAATGAGATCTCTAGCTTCACTCAAAAGAACAATGAGTCTTTTAATGAAGCATGGGATAGGTTCAAGGGCTACACAATGCAATGCCCTCATCATGGCTTCACACAAGAGTCTCTACTAAGCACTCTCTATAGAGGAGTTCTCCCAAAGATTCGAATGCTTCTTGATACCGCAAGTAATGGGAACTTCTTAGGCAAAGAAGTAGAAGATGGTTTGGAGCTTGTAGAGAATCTTGCCTTGAGTGATGGTAATTACAATGAAGACTATGATAGAGCTCCAAGGGGAGGTGAATATGAATCTCACAAGAAAGAAATGAAGTCTCTACATGACAAGATGGACATGCTCATGTCTTCCAATCAAAGGCATGTACATTTTGTTAGTGAGTACCAAGAAGATTGTGATGATCAAGTTAAGGCTCAAGAGTGTGAAGAAGTGGTCAATTTCGTGGGTGGCCAAGGAGGCTACAACAACTACTCCAACAACAACTATAAGGGGAATAACAACCTCTCTTATAGAAGTACTAATGTAGCCAACCCCGGAGACCAAGTCTACCCTCCACAAGCTACTCAAAACAAACCTTTTGTGCCTTACAACAATCAACAAACGGGTTATGCACCAAGGTCTAACTACCAAGGAGGAAACCAAGGCAACTATAATGGTCAAAAGTACAATGCTCCACCTGGTTTTCCTCAACCTTCACAAGGTCCTCCACAAGACAATGTTCAGCTCATGCTTCAACAAATAATTCAAGGTCAAGCTCAAAATGATGCTAATATGGGAAAGAAGATTGCTGAGATCAACACAAGGATGGATTCTTCACTCAATGAGCTTGCAACTCAAATAGGAGGTCTTCAACAAAAGTTCAAGCAACTTGATAACAAGGGCAAGGCTTCTAGCTCCAATTCTCAAGGCACTTTCCCCGGTAAGCCCGAAGCTAACCCAAAAGAGTATTGCAATGCTATCTCCACTATTGATGAAGATGAGTATGAGATAGTTGTGCTAGAGTTTGAGCAACTATTCGAAGCTCCTTATGATACATCTACATTCAATGAGGACATTGAAGTTCAAGATGGGGAGGTGGTTATTGAAAATGACTCCATGGTTGTTGCTACAGAAATGGGTAAAGAAGTGTTTGATGAACCCAAGACTTCTACAAAGGCAAGAGTTGAGGAGGATGTAAGAGAAGTGGCTAAGAAGAGTGAAGAAGGAGCTTGTGATCTCCTTATCTATAAGCCACCACTCCCATATCCTGAGCGGATTTTGACTAAGGCACAAAAGAAAGTGCTTTCAAGCTTTAGAGGAAGTATGGAGAAAGTTGGAGCACCCTTGCCAAAGGGGGAGAGTTTGTCTCAAGTCAAGGGTCAAATAAGGTTCATCAAAGACTTGCTAGCTAATAGGGAGAAGGTAGAAGAGCTGATGGAAAGCCTTAATCCACCAAGCACAACAAGGGATGAGCCTAAGACTATTCCAAAGCTTGGTAATCCCGGAAAATTTTTGATTTCTTGCTCTCTTGGGAATTTAAAGATTGATGAAGCTTTGTGTGATTCTGGATCAAGTGTCAATGTGATGTCCCTTGAAATGTCTAAGAGCCTTGGGATTACAAACCTAAAGAAGTATCCCTCACCTATTACCTTTGTTGATGCTTCCTCAAGACAACCTATAGGCCTTGTTGAAGATTATCCATTGAAGATTGGTGAGTGTCTAGTCCCAACTGACTTCATAGTCATGGACATGGTTCAAGCAACAAGGCTACCTCTCCTCCTAGGTACTCCCTTCCTCAATACAGCTGGTGCAAGCATTGATTTCACAAACAAGAGAGTGATTCTCAAGAGTGTGAATGATAAGGTCTTCTATCCTATGAAGCCTTCTACCTTGGGTTTTTGTGGCACAATCACATGTGCTACTATTGAAATTGATGAAAAACCACCATATAAAAAGGAGCAGCTGATGGGATTCACTTGTGTGATGCTAAAGGATAATGATACCTCGGACCACAATGAGTATGATGGGTCAAGCTTTGATGGTGTGAGTCTTCTTGCTATGTTTGATGGAATCAATGTGGTGGAACATATAGCTGAGCCACCAAGGAGGGCAAGAAGGAGGTCTAAGAAGAAGAAGAAGGTGTTAGACATTGGAGCAAACACCATGTTCATCGAGAAGGGAGGAGGAACTTCACATCCACTCCATGACCCTCCCAATGTGTAAAAGGTTTGAAAAGTCAAGCTTAGTGACTTTAAACAAGCGCTCTTGGGAGGCATTCCCATGTTATCCTTGTATATATTCTTGTTTTTATTCTATAATCATGTTTCTTTGAGTTTTGAAAAGTCTTAGGTTGAGTATGGAGGGCTATGAGATTTCCCACCCCTCAATCAAGCAACCCATCCTACTCCTCCTCCTCCATGCGTTTTTGATCAAGGTACCACTCCAAATCATTGTAAATACCATTTAGTTTTTATTTTTGCATTTTGAAATCTTCTCCAAGCTTGGATTACACAAGAGACTGTGTAATTTAAGTTTGGGGGAGTATGGTATTTGACTTTGTCTTTTGTGATCTTATTTTTCTTTAGCATGCATATTTGAGTCTCATCTAAGGCATAGAAAAACCAAAAAAATGAAAAAATTTCGAAAATTTAAAAAAAAAATATCATTTAGTTTGCATTTGCACTTGTTAACATTTTAGGATTGAGTCTAGAATTTTTCTCATTTAGGTTGTTTGCATATGCATTGGGAGCAATGATGAGCCTATCCTTGTAGATTTTTAACTCTTGTAATCAATTCAATACCCTAGTTAGTAGTTCTTTAATGCTTGTGAATGAATTTGAAAGTAAGGAAGAACCATGCTTGGACCACCTCATTTGTCACTAGTTTTTGGTTGAAATATGGTCTTGAATTTGATAGCCAACTCTACTCACTTAAACCGAATTTGGACATTTAATTATCATGCTTGCATTGAAAGTGAATTCATGGATTGAAAATACTTGAGCTTTCTTACTCACTTTGCCACCCTCTTGCTAGCTCAAGTAGAACTCCTACCAAACCTTACCTCCTTTGAAGCCAATTGTTTTTGTGTGACTACTTGTGAGGCCTTTATTTCGATTGAACTTAGCATAAAGTGTTAGGTTTGAAACGACAAGTATAGACTTTCATGTAGATTCTAACCTTGCATTTTGAGGTTAGCTTTAGGCTTAGGATTTGGGGGTTTAATTGGTTGTGATAATACTTGATGAGTTGTGGAAAAGTTGGGAAGAAAGAGATGATGGATAAAAGGGTTGGTGGAAAGTAAGGGGAAGAATGGTTTGAAATGGAGAGTCTTGGGTTTTAAAAAGGAATAGCTCTAAGTAAATAAAAAGTGTTAGGTGGTCTTAAGAAATCAAAAGAGCCAAAGGGCCAAAAGAAAAAAAATATATATAAATATATGCAAGGCCACCTAGAAATCAAAAGAAGAGCTAAGTTAATAAGTGTAGACTACTCCATTCACCGAAATTGCTAAGTTGAAGAAGTTCCCCCTTAAGGCTTTAAAAAGAGAAAAATGTTCGAAATTCAAAGGGTTTAGCAAGGCACAAAAGCCTTGATGAAAGGGTAGATTCTAGAGGGTTGAGTGAGCTAAAAAATGAATGAGAGGGGTGTAGGATCATTGATAGTATTTCGGGTAGATGATAGTCTATCCTTGTATGCATCACTTGTTTCTTACCTTTAGCATTATGCATATGGTTCAATCCTTTTGAGTGTTACCCTTACTTAAATGCAAAACCGGATGAATTGGGATCATTTTTATCTCAAAACCCAGTCCTTAAACCAAATGAATTCACTAGCCTTGCAATGTCATGATTCATGGTTTTGATCTTAATGAATGTTAAAGAGTTGGTTTGATAGGGAGACTTGTTTTGATTAAATTCTTAGTACACTTGAATGTTGAGATGGGCATGGCTAACTCTTTTGGAGTAGGAAGTATTCACATGCATTCTAGAATTAAGAACTAGGATATTGAGTTGATTATTATTGTTAACTATCTTGGATATTGAGCTCCCACTTTCAAACCTCTCTCCTTAGCTTGTGTTTCATTTGCTTGTGGACAAGCAAAAGGCAAGTTTGGGGGAGTTGATATGTCTATATTTTGCATCATATTTCTCTCCATTTAGTGTAAGTTTGTCATCATTTAGGATCCTTATTTAGCATCATTGTATTGCATTTCGATCATTTAGAGTCTAGGATCTCTTTGCATATTCCTTTGCATGTTTTGGTGCATTTCGAGTCTTGATCAGGTGAAAAGGACACTATGGAGGCGTGGATGGAGCTGAAGAAGGATTGCATAGCACTTGGAGGAGAAAGGAGTTCGTGCCGATTTGGAATTCTGTCGAGAAAGGGATCGAGTATCCGAGGATTATTCGAGCGGATTGTGGAATATCCGAGAGCACTTTGAATCCGTCCGAGAGCGCTTCGAATCCGTCCGAGTGATTTCGGTAAGCGTTCGGATATCTCGATTTGTGCTGGGTTTCTGTATAATATTATTCGACTAACCTGTCTGTTTTGGTCTGTTTCCGAGTGAATACAGAAGCCTGTTCGAGGTAAGGTGAGCGGTTGGAAAGATAGCCGAGAGGAGATTGGATCTCGCGAGTGTAGCCGTAGCGATAGCCGGGAGAACGCGGCTGTGTACGACTAGGACCGAATCTGTTCGAGTAATCACCGAATTGCATCCGACTGAAACATTTGCCTTTGTGTCTAAAGTGAGTGCGTGACTGTAGCTGGTAGCTAGAACCGTAGGAATGCTAAGTTATCTGGTTTCATTGATTGCTTGTGTAAGTTAGTGGTTTCGGCTTAGCAAGGCAATGTTCTGTGATTGTGATTTGGTTAAGTATGAGCCGTGAGAATACATGATGTCTAACTAGCTCGCTTGGATAGCCGGATCGAGTCTCGTGCTTAGGTGATGTGTGATTCACGCTAGAGCCGAACCGAGTCCATAAGTCATGGTCCGCGAGGTAGGGTAGATGATCATATCTGTTTTCTGTGCTTACTTGCTAAGTGTCAATGTGAGTTGTTTAACTGTTGTATGATTGCGTTTCTGTTATTGGCGGTGGTACGGGATGACCGTACTCACTAAGCATTTCTGGTAATGCTTACGTCTCTCTTTTGTGTTGAGTGTGCAGGTAAGGAAATTATCTGGAACGTTTAGTCTTGAAGGCGGACTTGAAGGTAGTGAAGAAAGAGTGGATTAGGACTGACTTTTGGGGGTTTTATTTATCATGAGTTATTCTGGATATTGCCTTTGTTTCTGTTTATGACTTAGATCGAATTTGGCTAAGTTAGTTTTCTGTTTAAGAACCTCTGTTATACGTTTGGAATTGGATTAATTATACAATAAGAATGGGCTTTCATGAATCGAATCCGTTGCTTAAGTTCTAAGAAAAATCTGAAAAATATGCTAAGTATGAATTCTGGCTAGAGTTAGACTCAGGACGGCCGGCCCGGATAGGATTATCGGGTTGGGTTGTCACAGGTGGTATCAGAGCATGGTCGATTCTAGGATAGTTTATTTGCATAGTTAGGGTTAGAAATATCCACCTTTCACTGCCTAGTCTCGCAGTCTGTTGTTTCTGTGGAGTTTGTAACTCTTGTCTGGTGTTAGCTTCGGGCTAACCGGTTCTGATTTTCTTGTTGATGGCTCCGAGAAGGACTAGGGCTGCAAGGTTGAATGGTGCTGTGAACTCGGAGAGTTCTGGAACTGAGAATGGGGTTGAGAACCGGCAGGAAATTGAGGTTGCTGCGGCGGCCGAGGCTGCGGCTGCTGCTGCTGCGAACGCGGCTGCTGCGAATGTGCTGCGGGTGGAGTGGCGTACGTGGCTGGAAATGCTGCGGGTGCTGTTCCGGATAGGCTGGAGGCCGTGCTGGGTTTGTTAGCTGATAAGTGTATATTTTGCATCATTTTAGCATCCATATAGTGTAGATTTATCATCATTTTAGAGTCTAATATAGCATTATAGTGTTGCATTTGATCATTTAGAGTCCTAGAGTGTTCTTGCATGGTTCTTGCATGTTTTGCATGTTCTTTGCATGTTTTGGGACCTTAATAGGTGAAAAGGACGCTTGGGAGTTGAGGATGCACTTGGAGAATGATGCATGTCACTTGGAGGGACAAGAAGCAACAAAAGGATGAAGAAGAAGGCTTCTGGCAGCAGATCGACGAGATGGATCGGTGAAGCTCGTCGATCCATAATTCCAGGAGCACAGATCGGTGAGCCAGATCGACGTTGCCTCGTCGATCCATAATGTCAGGAGCACGGATCGACGAGATGGATCGGTGAAGCTCGTCGATCCATAATTCCAGGAGCACAGATCGGTGAGTCAGATCGACGTACCACGCCGAACCAGAAGCCACGACCAAGAGCACGGATCGACGAAGAAGATCGACGAGTCGTCGATCCGTTTTATTTTGGGTGTTGGATCGACGAAACAGATCGACGAACACGTCGATCCAACCCCAGACGAACTCTTTTTCTTCATTTTCATGGGTCCCCCTATAAATACTCTTTAGACCTAATTTTTATTCTAAGTCTTTTTCTCTTAGTTCTTAGTCTAAACTTCTAGCCATTTTTGGCAAATACTTTGTTTATGCTTTGGATTTTGAGTTAATGCAATATCTCTTTTAGATTTCTTGTTTATTTCTTCTCTAATCATGTTTTGCTTATCTTCTCTCTTTGATTTGATGGGCTTAATCATGATTAGTGAGTAGTTTCCATAGGAACTTAGGGATGGGTTAGATTTAGGGAATTTTATTGGTTCAATCTTGCAATCTAGGATAGATTCTTCCTAATCTCTTCTTATTAAGTAGTTCTTAATGCCAAATGGCTAATCTTTGCCATTTTGGGATCTTAGGCATTTCATCCACCCACCAAGTGTTTGATGGAATGCTTGAACCAACTTAATAAGAGATTTACATATTCTAGCCTAAGACATTAGATGTTTAGAGTGTTTATCATACCATTTAGACTTGTTATTAATGCTTGTTGATTATCCTAATGCTAACACATCATTAGTTCATTAGGGTAATTAACAAAGGGATTTGAGCCACACATCATGGTCTTATCTTGATTAAGAGTTCTAGGTATAGAGTTTGCTTGATTAGTAGCTTAAATGATTGCAAGAATGTTCCTTTAAATTCCCAAATCAATGATTCCATCCCTAGGTTTCGATTTAGTATAATTGATAATCTTGCTTAGTAGTAATCCTTGCTTAGTTTCTTGATTAGCTTCAATTAAGGTTTAATTTCATAGTTAGTGCTTTAGTAGCATCCTTTTAAGTTGTAGTTTGCTTTTGTTACTTGTTTGAGACTTCAATTTACCCATTTTGCTTAGCTTAGACTTAGCTTTGTATTCTTAGTGCAACCAATCTCCCAAGATGGATTGATACCTCAAATATAAAAATGACATGAGCAATTGAGGAATTGCTTGCAAGTATATAAAAACGCTTGTATCATTAGCTCAAGTGTTGGAGCGTTTACCGGCTGTTGCGCCTGTACCGCCAGTGGTTGCGCCTGTACCGGCAGTGGTACCGGCCGTGGCACCACCAGTGGTTGTACCGAACGTTGGGAACGTGGCTGCTGAGGAAGCGGATCAGGTCGTGATGATTCCGTCTTACCTCAAGGTTCTGGATCATATGGTGAGGTTGGGAACCAAGTTCTTTGCTGGAGGAACTGCGCCGATTGAGGCTGATGAGTGGAGGATGAGGCTTTAGAGGAACTTCGAGTCTATCCGATGTCCGGAGGGGTACAAGAGGGACATAGCTGTGCATTACCTGGAGGGTACTGCGCATACCTAGTGGAAAAGTACCACGGGACGTTTGGTGAATCCGAACTGTTCGTATGAGACGTTTTCGGTGATGTTCCAAAGTAAGTACTTCCCGGAGAAGGCTTACAATCAGCTGGAGGCTGAATTCTTGTATCTGCGCCAAGGGACCAAGACGGTTCGGCAGTATGAGACTGAGTTTAACTTGTTACGCAAGTATGTGGGGCGTGACCACGACACTGAGGAGAAGCTGATCCGAAGGTTCATTAGCGGACTAAGGGTTGAACTGCGTAATGGGTGTCTGGTGCGTGACTATGCAACGGTCACAGAGCTTGTTGAGAAAGCGGCTTTGTTGGAGTCTGGGCAACCAGAGGAGGCTTTGTCTAAGGCTGGTACCGTGACCAGGAGTGGTCAAGTGTCTTGAGGACAGAACCGCAGGTTTGGAAAGAGTGTTCCGGCTAAGTCAAGTGGGAGCCGCAGCGTGTGTGGATCTTGCGGAAAGGTGCATGTGGGTGTGTGTAGGAGCTTGTCATCATTTTGGTAGCTTGGAGCATAGGGTTCGTGATTGTCATGAGCCAGACTCGAGGTTGGTGAGAGTGTCGGATGGTGTTAGCGGGTCTGTGGTGTGTTTCGGCTGCGGCGAGCCGAGACATTACAAGCGTGACTGTCCGAAGTTGGGAGCGGCCGGGCAAGCGGCTACCCAACTTAAGCGTACAGGAGATGCATTAGCGCAACCGGCTAAGAGGCAGGCCATCATGCCAAGGGTCTACACCACGACCGTGGAAGGGACTGGAGATCCGACCACTTCTCGACCGATCACTGGTAAGTTTTAGTACTTACGTTTTTCTGAGTTTGTCTGTGTCTGCGTACTGTGTTAAGCGTCTTAGCATTCTAAGGATTGAATGTAGGGACCTTATTAATGGGTGAGGTGGAAACCCATGTTCTGTTCGACTCCGGAGCGAGTCATTGTTTTGTTAACCCAGGGATGATTGGGAAAGGAGGATTCCAGAAGGAACCCGGGGAAGAGTTCGGACTAGTGAGAGCGGCGGGAGGCCAAGTGATGTACTCACTAGGGACTGTTCGGAATGTTACGGTCTGGATTGGCAGAGTTAATATGCCAGCAGACTTAGTGATTTGCGAGGTTAAGTCTTACGATGTCATCCTTGGAATGGATTGGCTCGGTAAGCACAAGGCGCATCTGCAATGTCACCGAGGCAGGGTGAAGTTTGAGAAGGATGGCCAAGTTCTGGTTTACCAAGGAATTAGACCGACTTCTGGTAGCTTAGTTGTGTCAGCAATGCAAGCGGAGAAAATGTTAGAGAAAGGGTGTGAAGCATATCTGGCGACGATATCTTCTATTGAGGTTGGACCAGACGTGGAGTTAAGGGACATTCCAGTGGTACAAGAGTTTGAGGACGTGTTCCAAGCTTTGTCTGGGATGCCACCAGCTCGTTCAGATCCGTTCACGATTGAACTTGAGCCGGGAACCGCGCCTGTGTCTAAGGCACCGTACCGAATGGCTCTGGCCGAGATGGCTGAACTAAAGAAGCAACTGGCCGATCTTGTGGACAAGGGATTTGTAAGGCTAAGCAGTTCACAATGGGGCGCACCTGTTCTGTTCGTAAAGAAGAAGGATGGAAGCTTCCGACTTTGCATCGATTACCGAGGGTTGAACCGTGTTACTGTGAAGAACAAGTATCCACTTCCAAGGATAGATGAGTTGTTGGATCAGCTTAGGGGTGCTACTTGGTTCTCTAAGATCGATTTGGCTTCTGGGTACCATCAGATACCGATAGATGAACCGGACGTTCGGAAGACTGCCTTTCGGACTAGGTATGGTCATTACGAGTTTGTGGTCATGCCGTTTGGTTTGACGAATGCGCCAGCTGCATTCATGAAGTTGATGAATGGCGTGTTCAGAGAGTACTTGGACGAGTTTGTGATTATTTTCATAGACGATATCTTGGTGTACTCGAAGAGTCCGGAAGATCATGAGAAGCATCTGCGGATTGTTATGGAGAAACTGCGAGAGCAGAAGTTGTTTGCCAAGCTGAGCAAGTGTAGCTTTTGGCAGCGGCACATTGGGTTCTTGGGTCACATTGTTTCAGACAAGGGAGTGTCCGTGGATCCTGAAAAGATCAAGGCCATTGCGGATTGGCCGAGACCTGAGAATGCGACGGAGATAAGGAGTTTTCTGGGGTTGGCTGGTTATTACAGGCGTTTTGTTAAAGGCTTTGCAAGTATGGCTCAGCCGATGACACGCTTGACCGGGAAGGACATTGAGTTCGTATGGACAGCCGAGTGTGAGGATTGTTTCATGAAGCTGAAAGGGATGCTCACAAGTGCACCGGTGTTGGCTCTACCTGAGCCGGATGAACCATACGCGGTCTACACGGACGCGTCTGGTAAAGGACTAGGTTGTGTCCTAATGCAGCACGGGAATGTGATTGCCTATGCGTCAAGGCAGCTAAGGAAGCATGAGGCGAATTATCCTACACATGACTTGGAGATGGCGGTTATAGTCTTTGCGTTAAAGATATGGCGATCTTACTTGTATGTTGGGAAAGTTCAGGTGTTTACTAATCATAAGAGTTTGAAGTACATCTTCACTCAGCCTGAACTGAATCTGAGGCAACGTAGATGGATGGAGTTAGTCGCTGACTATGACCTGGAGATAGCCTATCATCCGGGAAAGGTTAATCTCGTTGCCGATGCACTGAGCCGGAGAAGGGCAAGTGTATCGTCTGCTAAGGACGTGGAAAGAGTTGTGAATCTCCTAAGGACGTTAAGACTGAACGTTCTGACCGAGGATACGGAACCGTTGGGTTTGGGAGCTGCGGATCAGGCTGACTTGTTAACAAGGATCCGGTTAGCTCAAGAGGAGGATGAGAATCTGAATAAGATGTCAGAAGGTGACCAGACCGAGTATCAAACTTCAAACAATGGGACGATTATGTTGAATGTGTTCCTAACGTGAAAGAGTTAAAGGAAGAAATCCTAAAGGAAGCACATCAGTCTAGATTTTCTGTTCATCCGGGAATGACCAACATGTACTGTGATCTGAAAAGGTACTATCATTGGGTCGGGATGAAGCGGGACGTGGCCAAGTGGGTGGCTAATTGTCCGACGTACCAGTTGGTTAAGGCAGAGAATCAGTTTCCGAGTGGTTTGTTGCAAACATTACCAATGCCGAAATGGAAATGGGATATGATCACAATGGACTTTGTGTTGAGTTTACCAAAAACTAAGAATAAGCATGATGCGATTTGGGTCATTGTGGATCAGCTGACCAAATCTGCCCATTTCTTGCCGATGAAAAAGACGAATGGTGTGGCTAAGCTGGTGGAGTTGTATGTCGATGAGATCGTGAAACTTCATGGCGTGCCAATGAGTATTGTGTCTGATCGTGATCCGAAGTTTACTTCACGATTCTGGAAAGAGTTTCAGGAAGAGTTTGGGACAAAGGTATAAATGAGTACTGCGTATCATCCCCAAACGGCTGGTCAGTCGGAGAGGACCATCAGGACGTTAGAGGACATGCTGAGAGCGTGTGGACTATACTGGGGTGGTAACTGGGATAGACATCTACCGTTGGCTGAGTTCGCGTATAACAACAGTTACCAAGGGAGCATTGATATGTCTCCGTATGAGGCGTTGTATGGACGGCCATGCAGAACACCGTTGTGTTGGACCCAAGTGGGGGAGCGGAGTGAGATAGGACCCGCAATAGTTGAGGAGACTACCGAAAAGATTCGGTTTCTGAAGGTTAAGCTGAAAGAGGCTCAAGACCGACAAAAGAGATGCCGATATGCGCCGTAAGGACTTAGAGTTCAGTGTGGGCGATCTGGTTTATCTGAAGGCTATGACTTATAAAGGGAAAACCCGAGCAACATTTGATGCTAAGTTGAGTCTGAGGTACATGGGGCCGTACCGGATTCTAGAAAGGATTGGGGCAGTGGCGTATAAGTTGGACTTACCGCCGGAAATGAGTGCTTACCACAATGTGTTTCATGTGTCACAGCTGAGAAAACACATGACCGAACGTGAGAACGTTATACCGGAACCACCTCCGGAGTTGCAAGAGGATCTTACCGTGGAAGGTAGACCGATCCGAGTGGTTGGCCGAAAGGAAAATGTTAAGCGTGGTAAAGTGGTCAAGATGATCAAAGTTGTCTGGGACTGTGATGGCGATGATCAAACGTCTTGGGAAAAGGAGTCAAGGATGAGTACAAAGTTCCCGAAATGGTTTGAGAAACTACCTTAGGAAGAACCGGATTTGAGGACGAATCCAAACTGAGTGGGGGTGAATTGTAGCATCCGCGACCAGAAATCCTGAGTATGGTCGTGCGGGTCATAGGATGGCCGTTGTAGATATGTTATGATGCGAGTGAGGTTAACTGTGTTCGTGTAAAAATGTTGTACAACGACTGTGTCTGTGAGAGATGGACGGTACCGTGGCTAAGGCTGAGTGAAAATGGTCGAGCCGAGTAAAAATGGGATTTTTCATCAAGAATTTGACTAGGTGTCGAGATGGGCCATGGGCCGTGTGTTTAGTCGACAAAAAGTGGACTACAGCCAAGCGGTTTGTGTTTTGGTCGAGCGATGTGGGACATGTTTGAGGCAAATTTAAATCGGACCGAACATAATTGGGGGAAAACCGAGACGCGTCGGCTAAGACTGGGTTGGACGGTGTGGCTAGGGTTTTCGTCCTATATAAAGGCTTTATCCCGAGGCCGCGTGGGGGATCGCGAAATTATCCGAGAGAAAACCTAAGGAGGCGATTTTGGCCGAGGGGAGCAAAGTTCTGTTCGAGAGGAGATCGGATGTGGTCGAGCGATTGTGACCGTAGCCGAGGGAAATCCGACTGTGGCCGAGGCATTATCCGACTGATCCGACTGCTACCGTGGAACCGTTCGATTCGTGTTGTTCCTGCGATTTCTGTCCGAGTTGTTCGTGCCGATTTGGAGTTCTGCCGAGAGAGGGATCGAGTATCCGAGGATTGTTGATATGTCTATATTTTGCATCATTTTAGCATCCATTTAGTATAAGTTTTTCATCATTTAGGAGTCTAATATAGCATCATTGTGTTGCATTGTATCATTTAGAGTCCTAGAGTGTTTTTGCATAGTCCTTGCATGTTTTGGTGCATTTGGAGTCTTGATCAGGTAACATGGATGCTGTGGAGCCAACAATGGAGTTGGAGAGGAATGGCACAACACTTGGAAGAGCAAGAAGTTGCCAAAAAGATGGAGAAGAAGAATTCTGAGGACGGTTCGACGAGACGGTTCGGCGAAGCTGGCCGAAACTTTCCTCCAGGACACCCGTTCGGCGAGATGGTTCGACGAAGGCACGCCGAAACTTTC
>JAHZTW010000006.1:25752513-25770259 GCA_020283515.1 Alliaria petiolata
CCTGCATAGACTCTATATAGACTCGAAAATAGCCAAAAGACTCTATAAAAACACTTATATCATGGTCCAAAAATGGGTAAAAACCATGATATATCAACTCCCCCAGACTTAGCTTTTGCTTGCCCTCAAGCAAAACAGAAACTTAGAATGAAGTAGAGGTTTGAAAACAGAAACTTCCAGCTAACCTTTAGAACGCCACAACTTGTTAACACTCTTGAATCCACATGCAGTAGAGCCAACCTTAGGATAGTTCAGTGTACTTACCACTAGCTTAGCAATCTCCCTGTTCGAATCCAGATCCTTTCCTTGGTAAAATTTCGAACTCTAACAGTGGTATTGCTACAGAAATTTTCTGATTCTTTCCCTTCCTTAGTGCCTGAAAAATATTCTCTTTTGTACAGCTCTCCTATTTTCTCTTCCCTTAGTCAACTGCTATAGCAATGGTCCCTCAAGTGTCAACAACCTGCGGTTAGTTCCTAAGAAAAACTGAAAGCTCCAACTGATTTTGACTCAATAAAACAAAATTTTGACTCAAAAACAAACTCTAAAAACAAAACACAATGTTAGCAACTGCATCCCCCAGACTTGAATAACACTGTCCCCAGTGTTACTAAGAATGAGTTTGGATAGAAAAAATTAGTGCTAAACTGTTATAAAACAAAGAGAAAAATCGGATTACTTGACTCTGCGTGCAGCGTCGATCGACACAGATGGTGTCGATCGTCGCTGTGTATGATGTTGGTGTCGATCGACACAGATGGTGTCGATCGACACTATGTCTGTAAACAGAGTTCAGCCACTCGAACATGAATGTTGTTAATTCAGAATGTTGTTAGAATCTTCCAAGCTGTTAGAAAACTCAAACAAACCGTTAAAAGCACAAGATAATCCAATAAACTCAATGTGTTCAACAAGTTGGAAACAAAGTACTGAAGCAAATCGAAGGAAAATGCAGACTCAAGAGAAAAAGAAAAACTGACTCAAAATACTAAAAGGAATGGAGGAATCACTCGTCGTCATCAGAACGTGGTGGAGAAGAGCGTGGTGGTGTGCGAGGGCGAACGCAGCTGCAGCTGGACACAGTAGCAAAGGCGTTCCAAATGGCTTGGAAGCTCTGCACCACATATCTCTGAAATGCAGCTTCCTCCATAGGGATCTCAGGAGCATCCGGAAGATGATGAGGACCAATAGGCAAAGGTGCTCTGCTGCGCCTCGAACATGAAGGGCGTGTAGGATCCTCAGCTGGTCTGGAGGAGGTACCTCTGCGTCTGGGAACGGGAGCAGTCCTCAGCCTGTTCGGACTAGGCTGAAATGCAAGGCGGCCTGGATCGCCAGTGATGTGAGTAAGGTCCATGTCAGGTAACTGGACCATGCGCTGCACTCTCTACTCGTCGCTGAAGACCCATAGCCTCTCTGGCTTCACCCAGTGAGCCCTCCGCATGTAATCCGTATTAACCCAAGCACGCGATGTATCAATGGTGCAGCTAGAAGTGTCTATCCCGCAGTGCTGGAAGATAGGAGTCAGAAGACTTCCTATAGTCTCATGCTTGGTCTTCGTACCACTGAAAAGCTTCGTCTTCAAGGAAGCCAAATGATGTGCAAATACAGCGCCAAGGTTCGCGCTTTCTGGCGCGACAGAATCCTCGTTAATCTCAGACCAAAGGGCGCGATACAGCAATACCAACTCAGACACTCGCATCTTCCCTGGCTCACGCTTACACAGAAGTGTAGTGGCGAATATGCGAACGGTAGGATGGCGAATGTCGGTCTGTGTGGAAGTCTTAGAGTCATACCTCCCATTTCCGAAGTGTGACCAGAAATCCTGGTTGTCCGGAAGCTGCGTCTGAAAAGAGACTCCTGTAGCATGCTCATCTGCGAACCCATAGATCCCGCAAAGGTCTGGAAGTGAAATGCGGTAGCGGATCCCGCGGATTAGGAAGGTCAGCGTCCCTTCCAACGCATTGCGGATAACCTCATTCCTGTAGTAGACCCGCACTGTGGCAATGAACAGGCGGACAAGGTCTGGATAAAGGTCATACTGCCGCGTCGCTATAGTGCCCATCCCAACTCTGCTCATCAGCTGTAGGATGTCGTCTTTGATGTCCAACTCTCGCATCGTCTTCTCACATGCAAACCGAGTCGGTGAGATCTCGACCTTCAGCCACGCATTATAGAATAGCGTGTCATAGTCGTCCCAAGCTTCGTCGATGCCTCGAAGAGTGCATAGGTCCTTTGCGACCTCTTCGGTGAGTCCTCCCAATTTCGCTCAATGCGAATCCTTGCACCTTCACGTTTTGGCCAAGGAGGAAGAGAGGGGATTGCTGCATCATTAGCAGTTCCTGAGGCGGATGCTTCAGCTTCTCGTGGTTTCTTGGTTCGTGGTGGCATCTGCAAGCAAAAAGAAAACCCAAAATCAATCCAAACTCTGACAAATGAAACACAAGTCGTCAATACAGGTCGGGTGTCGATCGACACCATGCGTGAAATTTGAACTCGAACCAGAATTCATGATTTCATCCTCAATTCAACATCAATTAGCAGTCCTAACAATCCCAATATAGTGAATCGACCAAGTTCTAACCATAAAACCCAAGAAAAACTCCAAAATTTGCAACATGCATCATTAATCTCCAAAATTTCGAAAATTTCAATTTTTGCAAATTAAAGGATGAAAATCAGTTGGGTAATATTCTAAATCATGATAAACAACCTAAATAAGCATCAATCCATCAAGAAATCAAACTAAATAGGTCGAAATCGAAATTTTTCACCTTAGGGTCGAAAATAAAATTGAGAGTTTTGAAGAACATACCTTGGTAGATCGAACAAATAGATAATGGATAATGAAAGAGGGTGAAAATCCGCACGGTATAGAGCTTTGAATCACTCAATTTGGTGAAGAAATAAAGATTTGGTGATTTGGGGGATTTTTGCTCTAAGGTTCGGGTTGTGAGAGTTATGAAGAAAAAGAAAAACAAAGTCGGGGTTTTGAAGACTTACCTGCGTCCCGTGGTGGTGTCGATCGACAAAGATGGTGTCGATCGACACTGATCATGATCGAGCCCTCTTCTTTTTTATGTTTTTATTTTATATAAAAGCAAAAATAATTAGTAAAACCAAAATCAAAATGAAAAATAAACTAAGTAACTACCAGTGGGTTGCCTCCCACTAAGCGCTCGTTTAACGTCAATAGCTTGACTGTTCATGCGTTTAGGCGGTTGATGCATCATCCAGAGACACAATGTGTCCTTCTGGAATCTCGGCTTGAGCCCGATAGTGTTTCACCCTCTGCCCATTCACAATGAACTCTTATCTTTTGGAGTTTGTCAGGACAATTGCTCCATATGGTCTGACCTCTTTGATGGTGAAAGGACCTGACCAACGTGAACGTAATTTACCAGGAAACAATTGTAAACGCGAATTTTATAGAAGTACATGGTCATTTGGTTCGAAATGTCTGGAGACAATCTTTTTGTCATGATATGCCTTTGTCCTTTCCTTGTAGAGTTTCGAGTTCTCATAGGCGTGATAGCGCAGTTCGTCGAGCTCATTGAGTTGCACTAGACGCCTTTCTTCAGCTGGCTTCAAGTCAAAGTTTTCATCTTCTTGATGGCCCAATGCCCCTTGTATTGCAATTCCACTGGAAGATGACAAGCTTTGCCATAAAGTAGCTGATATGGTGTAGTCCCGAGTGGCGTCTTGTAGGCAGTCCTGTAGGCCCATAGTGCATCATCCAACTTCGCAGCCCAATCTTTTCTCGTCTTGCCCACTGTCTTCTCCAGAATTTGCTTGATATGTCTGTTGGAGAGTTCAACCTGTCCACTCGTTTGGAGGTGATACGGAGTAGCCACACGATGTTGAACACCATGCTTCTTCAGCAGCTTGTTGAATACCTTGTTCACGAAGTGAGAACCACCATCACTTATAACAATCCGAGGCACTCCAAATCACTATGTCAGCATACCATGGTCGTTTCGCATCATTAATGGCAAAGTTTGGCTGTCGAAACACGTCATCTAAGATCCTGCGAAGTGAAGCTCGCGTCGGGTGTCGATCGACACAGGTGGTGTCGATCGACACTGGGTAATTGCCAATCGTCAAATTTTTGGACACGGTGTCGATCGACACCCTCCTTGTGTCGATCAACACTAGGCTCGTCTACTCTAAACACACAGCTTGGAAACGGCTCTCAACAAGATAAACATTCTCCTCAGGCAGAAAATCATCAATTGGTACGTCATCTTCGATCCTGATCCTTGAGAGATGATCAGCTACTCCATTTTCAACTCCTTTCTTGTCTTTAACTTCTATGTCGAACTCTTGAAGAAGTAGAATCCATCTGTGCAATCTTGGCTTTGCATCCTTCTTCTGCATCAAGTACTTCAATGCAGAATGATCAGTGTGAACTATCACCTTTGAGCCAACAAGATACTGGCGAAATTTCTCAAAGGCAAAGACTACAGCTAGCAATTCCTTCTCCGTAGTTACATAGTTCTTCTGAGGATCATCCAACGTTCTGCTGGCATAGTAAATTGCATGGAGCTTCTTGTCCTTCTTCTGTCCTAGAACCGCGCCCACTTCGAAGTCGCTGGTCACACATCACCTCGAACGGTAAATCCCAGTCTGGAGGTTGAACAATTGGAGCACTCACTAAGGCTTGCTTGATCTGTTCAAAGGCTGATAGGCATTCTGCAGTGAACTCGAACTTCACGTCTTTGCAGAGAAGAGCAGTGAGTGGTCTCACGATTTTTCTGAAATCCTTGATGAATCATCTATAAAATCCAGTACGACCCAAAAAAACTCCTCACTGATTTCACAGAATCAGGTGCTTGCAAAGTCGTCATCACTTCAATCTTGGCGCGATCCACTGCGATTCCTTCAGCTGAAACCTTGTGTTCAAATACAATCTCATATGTGACCATGAAATGACACTTTTCCCAGTTCAGGACTAAGTGTTTCTCTTCACATCTTCGCAGTACAGCACATAAGTTCTCCAAACAGTCTTTAAAAGATGACCCATAAACAGAAAAGTCATCCATCAAGACCTCCATGAACTTCTCTATCATATCCGTGAAAATGGACATCATGCATCTCTGGAAGGTTACATGAGCATTACAAAGTCCAAATGGCATTCTGCGATATGCAAATGTGCATTCTGCGATATGCAAAGTCCAAATGGCATTCTGCGATATGCAAATAGGGACATGTAAAAGTGGTCTTCTTCTGATCATCCGGATGGATAGAAATCTAGAAGAACCCTGAGTAGCCATCAAGGAAGCAGTAGTAAGGATGATTCGCCAATCTCTCCAGCATCTGATCAATGAAAGGCAAAGGAAAGTGATCCTTTCTGGTCGCGGCATTCAGCTTCCTGTAGTCAATGCACATCCTGTGTCCAGTCACAGTCCTTGTAGGAATCAGCTCGTTCTTCTCGTTCTTCACCACTGTGACTCCCCCTTTCTTAAGAACCACGTGAACCGGACTGACCCAAGCACTGTCTGAAATGGGGTAGATGATCCCAGCTTCCAATAGCTTCATGATCTCTTTCTTGACAACTTCCTTCAGGTTCGGATTCAGCCTCCTTTGATGTTCAATTGATGACTTTGTTTCATCCTCAAGGTGAATCCGATGCATGCACAAGTCTGGTGAGATACCTGAAATGTCATCAAGAGAATAGCCAAGAGCTTTGCGATACTTGAGCAGCTTACTTAACAAAAAAGTGAGCTCTGCGTTGTTTAAGGAAGCATTTACAATGACAGGATAAGTTGAATTAGGACCAAGAAATGCGTACCTTAGCCCGGCAGGGAGCTGTTTAAGCTCAACTTTAGGTGCTTTGGCCTCGCTCCAATCGCCAAGTGTCGCGTTTTTGGCTGATTTCGCAGGGTGTCGATCGACACTAGTAGGTGTCGATCGACACAAGTCCTCTTAGGTGACTAGTTGCAGCACTTGCTCACTAGCATCCAGCATTTTTGTGTAACCTGCAGCTGCTTCGTCCAAGTGCTCAATGTCCTTTGTAGAAGTAGTCAATGCTCGCTCCAAAAGGTCTGTAGGATGGTCCTCTTGGAAAATATCTTCAGCAAGGTTGGTGAGGGAATCGACATAGAAGGTCTGTCCATCAATCGTGGGTCTCTTCATCAGCTTCTCCATGTCGAAATTCATCACCAAATCACCAATGTTCAGCGCAATCCTCCCCTTCCTCACGTCGATGATGGCTCCAGCTGTAGCCAAGAATGGTCTACCAAGTATGAGAGGGTCTTTGGGTTCCTCATCATAAGCTAATACCATAAAGTCTGTGGGAATCAAATAATCTCCCACTTTGATAGGAACATCTTCCAAGACACCTTCAGGGATCCCGACAGAACGATCAGCAAGGACTAAGGAGATTCTGGTGGCCTTGAAGTCTGTCATATCCAGCCTAGGAGCAACTGAAAGAGGCATCAAGTTTACACTTGAACCCAAGTCGCATAGAGATCTCCCAAAATTGTCTGAAAAGATGGAGCAATCAAGAACAAAGCTTTCTGGATTGGAGAGTTTCTCTGGTAGCCTGTTCTGAATGACAACACTAACTTGCTCTGATATCATCATTACTCCTTCCTCCATATCCATGTTCTTGGTCATCATCCACTTAAGGTATCTCTTTATCATTGGAGTAGTTCTAATGGCATCCATCAAAGGAATTTCAACCACTAGTCTATCCATGATAGCCTTGCATCTAGCGTCCAGTAGCTCCTTCTTAGACTTCTTTGGTATTAAGGGGAAAGGGATCTTTGGTTTGTAAACCCTTTCTGCTGCAACCTTCGTTGTTGTGAGCTGATTTAGTGTGGTCCGCGTTGGGTGTCGATCGACACTCTCCTGGTGTCGATCGACACTTGCCTCTGAAGTTAAATCCTTCGCGTCGAATTCGTCTGACTTGTCGTGCATCTCCATGGGTGTCGATCGACACATAGCAGTGTCGATCGACACTGGCTCCGCATTGTCTTCTATATCTTCGAGCTCCTCGAATTCTTCAGTATTTAGCCTTTTGTTCTGCACAGGTTGAAGGTTCTTCCCACTCCTCAATGTGACAGCATTCACATGGCGTTTGGGATTGATATCTGTCTTTCCTGGAAGGAATCCTTCTTGCCTGTTAACAGCTTATGCGGTTTGAGCAACTTAAACATCCAGCTTCTTCATGTGAGAGTTTATGCTCTCAATCTTTCCATTCCGGTCTTGATACAGTGAATCATTCTTCCCATTGAAGTCCACTGTCATCTTCTGCTGTCCTTCCAAGATTTGCTCAAACATAGCTTCCATTTTGTTGTCTTGCGCATCTGGTTTCTGGTAAGAAGAACTTCCATAGCTTCTTGTGTAATTGATGTTGCTGTTCTGGAATGGGAGCTTTTGAGTATAACCAGAAGAGTTCTGATTTCCTGTGAAGGAGCTCTTCTGATAATTTCCATTGAAACTTTTGTTCCCTTGCTGATTCCCAAACCTTTGGCCCTGAAAACCACCTCCGTTGATGTAGTTGGCATCCTTTTCTTCGCATCCTTCATCTGGTTTGATTGTCTCCACTTCATTAGCAAAGTGGACTTGCTTCTTCCCCACCAAGAGATCCAGCTTCATGTTCACCTCAGCAATTTGGCTTCCTCCAGTTACTCCAGCGTGTTGTCTTCTTTCGAAGTCTGCGTTCTTGGTGCTGTTGCAAGAGGCCAAATTCTCTATAAGCACCATTGCGTCTCCTGGGTATCTGGTGTTGAAATTGCCATTGCTTGCTGCGTCGAAGGCCATCTGATACCTCCAATCAATCCCTCGGTAGAAGATACCAAGGAGCTGCGGTTCGCTAAAACCGTGGTGTGGGCAGTCCCTCTGGTACGCCTTGAATCTCAGCCAAGAAGCTTTCAATGCTTCAGTGGGTCCTTGGGAGAATGTAGTGATCTTCGTCCTCAGCTCTTCTGATCTCACGTCATCAAAGAAATTGCATAAGAATGCATTCTTTGTCTCTTCCCAAGTGGTTAGTGAGCCTGGATCCAACTGCTTCAGCCAGTAGGATACATCTCCAGCAAGCGAGTAAGGGAAGAGCTTGCAGAAAAGATAGTCGTAGGTCACTCCATTGGCCTTGATGCTGGAAGCTAAATCTTCGAATCTCTCAATATGGTCCATAGGATGCTCTTTAGGAAGACCATGGAAGGGATGTTGAGCCACCAATGTGAAGTAAGAAGGCTTCAGCTCAAAGTCATTTCTTTGGAATGCAGGAGGACGGATCGCAGCTCTATTAGCATATAACTGGTCTGGGCGGTTGTACTCACCTAATGTTCTTCCACGTCCAACTTCTGCAGGGGCAATTTGTATCGCTGGTTCAATGATGACGGCGCCAGCCTCATCAAGTCTATGTCCTAGGGCATTCCTTCTAATGCCTTGTAGGTCGAATAGGTTGCCTTCTGCGTCGCGTACCACAACCATAGCTTCGACCATTGTAGTCTGCGCAAGGTGTCGATCGATGCTTGTAGTGTCGATCGATGCTTGTAGTGTCGATCGATGCTTGTAGTGTCGATTGATGCTGAGGTTGGGTGTTGAACGATGCTAGTTGTGTCGATCGACGCTCGGGCAGATTTGCGGTTCGTACGTTCCAAACGGCCAAGCTCTTGGTTCAGTGTGACTAGTTCCTCTTCCTTGTTGCTTCTGGTACTGGGCATGTACCTGAAACCAAAGATAAGAAACTAAATTAGTAACAAAAAATAAAAACAAAACCTAGTCAAAATCCTAATAATAGATTCCGTAGGCAGCTATGACTTCCCCGACAACGGCGCCAAAAACTTGATAGGGGTCAGGTTTTACCCTAATAAAACTACTGCAAGTGCACAACAAAAGCAATCGTAGTGTAAGGGGTATCGAAATCCCAAGGGAAGTAGATGCTACGCTAAGGTTTCTAAATTCAGATTATGCTTGGTCAAATAGGTTAAAAGTAAATAAAGCAACTAAATAAATCAAGAACAGAATTGAATGCGGTGTAAGTTTAGGAGACGAAGGCGCTAGGCGATGATGATTATCAGGATGAATCAGAGAATGCAAATATTATTTTGTCAGGAAATAATTAAGAACCGTCTAGAACTCGAAACGCTAACTTAAAACTAATCGACTCTCGTTGCAGAAGTTATCTATGCCTAAATTCTAGAAAACCAAATCTCTTTGCGAATAAATATTTTGCTCATCTATGATTAGGTCAGATTATCAATAATGCTCTCGCATCTATTAAACAACATAGGGTTTGATTTCTAAGTGATCAATTTCAGAAATCAAGTTAAGCACAAATCAAGATGAAGATCCAAGTGATTTTCCTAACAATAATAATAATTTTACAAACTCATCATCAACCCTAAATCACCATAACCTAACTAGCAAACTACTCAGACATAGAGATGGAAACAAAAAATCATGGCTGAAATAAATTGCATAAAAAGAATAGAGAATGATACAGGGGTTCGAAATCTGGCTCAGATGAGATAGAATTGTCTCCCCAAAAGCTCATGATCAATCTCTCTCTAAGTCTCAAAAACACAAAATTATGAAAAAGGTATGTGGCTAAACAATGCCTGAAATCTATTTATAGAAGGAGTTGGTGGTCTCGTCTGGTGTCGATCGACACCTTGCGCGTAAATATACTCTTTCGACTTCATCACTTCGGCTGCTCCTCCAAAATGCTCCAAAAAGTTCCAGATTCTCCCATTTAGCTCCAAGTGCTCTCCATCCTGTAAAGACTCAAATAGGACTCGAAAACTAACAAAAGACTCTATAAAAACACTTATATCATGGTCCAAAAATGGGTAAAAACCATAATATATCAAGCACACAATATATTGCCAACACTTGTCACAAACCTTTTGTTTTCCCTTTCTCACCACCACAATATGTAAACACTAGCTCATTGTCTCGAGCTAAACACAAGCCCCACCCAAGAATCCTAACCTAATCACCTAGCTCATTGTCTCGAGCTAGCTACATGAAAGCCTATCCTTGTCGCCTTAACCTCAACACTTTTTGCTATGTTCATGAGATGAAAAAGGCCTAATGAGCTCAATAAGGTAGAGGTTTCAAAGAAAGCTTAGCTAGGGTGCTTGATATTAACCGCTCTAAAGATGAGAGTCGGCTATTTGGGTTAACAAGAGTGGCAAAGGAAAGAAGATAACCCAAATATGTATATAGTATCCACAAGTTCTCTAACAATGCATAACCATGATCATTACTTATTCAAATTAAGTTCAAGTTCAAGAGAGTTGGTTTCTATTCAATGCTTGCTTCAATTAAAACTTGAATTTCAAATGGTGAGGTCCAAGTAGGGTTCATCTTTACTTTCAAAGCTTGCACACAAAGCATCAAAGAACTACTAACTAGGACCTTGAACTAATTCATGAGCTTAACACCTTACAAGGAAAAATCATCATTGTCCCCTATGCAAGAATGCAATCCTATATGAAAATTAGACTAAATCGTACTTATATCACAAATGCAAATGCAACTACATGCTATTTGTTTTTGAAATTTTCGAAATTTTCTCAATTTGTTTTTGTTTTTCTATGCCTTAAGTGTATGCATGAGACTCAAGATGCAAATGAAAATAAGAATCACAAAACACACGTCAAATCTCTCAACCTCTCCCCCAAACTTAAATTACATAGTCTCTTGTGTAATAAAAGCCCAAGAGAGACCTCAATCAATATGACAAAATGAATAAACAAAGGTTTAAAATTAATATTTACAAAGGAGGGTGGAGTGGTACCTAGAATTGGACTGAGGAGGAAGGGGATTCCTCCATGGAATATGAGACGTTGCTAGATTCCGGAGTTGGTGACCGCATCGCTCTCCTCTTCCTTCGGCGAGTCTCATAAGAAGAGGACCTTGGTTGATCCTCATGAAAAGCACTCCTTTCTTGCACATGGAATGAATGTCTCCTATCAAGTTCCATAGCGCTTTCTCCCATGTTTCCCCTTTCATTTGCATCTCCTTGCACAGCTCTTGAAGAAGATGCGCCCCCCATCTTGGATTTGAGCTCCTTCATTTGATTTTTCATCCCCTTAACCGTCTTGACCAACTTTCGAATGGTCTTGTCTTGCCATTTGTTCCACCTTTGTAGGATGTTGATTCGGTGGTGGGCCTCTCTCAAAGCTTTGTTAGGGATGGATGAATCATAGGCCTCAAAAAAGTACCTTTCGCTTCCATATGTAGTACTTGGGGGTGCTTCCTCTTGACTCTCTTCTTGGGGGCTGCTTCCACTTTCCTTCCTAGGGGGGCCCTTTTGTTTCCTTATGCTTTGAATTGGAGGTTCCCTTGAAGGATTATAGAGCTCATCGTCGGAAGGACGAAAGTCGATATGTCTTGATGTGGTGAAACTTGTCAAGTGTGGGCAAGGAAGTTTGACTCTTGCCACTTCCGTGTCAATGTAGGCAAACTTGTAGGCATAACTTTGTCCTAACTTCCCATCGACGAATTTTGTCTTGCTAAGGTATTGGATGTCCATCCATTTCATCTCACTTGTAACCTCTCCAAGATCCACCCCACATGCAAGTAGGATGGGAGTTACAACTCCTCCAATGCTGAGATGTGGCGTGTAATCCTTAGTTGTCAGTGACCACTCCTTGTAACTCAACAACCTTTTCATAACCAAAGAGATCAACCCTATTCCCGAGCTATCACCTCGCAAGATCGTTACTTCTCCATCAGTCCTTATGCTCCTTAGAATGTCCTTGAGCCCCATGTCCAAGAGCTCAAGCTCATCCTCAAGAACATATCCGCACTCCTTCCTTGCGAAAAGCGTGTGGGCGAGCACCTTGTGTGCATATCTCACTGCGGGATGGGTGATAGAAGTACTCTTGCTTATACCGGGCTTGTACTTGCCAACTCCAATGTACCTCCACAAACTTGTGAGTTCACCTTTTGAAATTCCATCATCTTCCCTCTTCTCCATCCTTCAGCGAACCCAAACACTTCACTTAGCTCTTTAAAGGTCATCCTAAAGTTCTTCCTCCCCACCTTGAATTTTATAAAGCCATGCCCATCTGCTTTTTCATTTTCGGTTGGCTCAGACAAAGGGGGTAGAACACCACCTTCAATGTGGAAAGGAATTGGCAAAGCGGAACTTGGTGGGTTGGGTGAGCCATTTGGAAGAATTGTCTCATTCCCATGTTGGTGAAGAGAGCTAACACATCCTCAAATATTCCGAGCTCCCAGAGTGTCTCCATGTGTGGGTATCTTGTCTCTTGGTGTTCCATGGCCATAAGAGCTTTGTAGATTTCATTGGCCGTGGGTTCTTTACCGGGAGCTTCTTTCGCACTTCCACTTCCACTACCGCGTACCATTTCTTGTTTCCCCTTTCTTTTAACTTGCCTTTGCCTTTCGGTTTCCTCATCACTTGCACCTCTAATCTTTCCCATATTGGTACCTATAAAATAGATACCCTTGAGCAAGAGTTAGCACATTATAGTTTCAGCATAGCCATCAACAATAGGGGAAACCTATGACTCTATGAGCACAACAAGCATTGGCCAAATTCAAACAATTCCAACACTTAGAAAATTTTTTCCCAAGAACTCAAAATTTCAACTTCTCAAAAATTGTTGGCTAACAAGTGCTAAGCATTATACATGATGAATGCAAGTGGTTGCAAGTGAAAGCCCCAAATTCTAACAAGAATCACAAGACTAATTGGCATTTTTGCACCTTTTAGAACTCATGAACCCTAATTGCTAAAATTTCAAAATTTCACCATGCTAACAATGAATTAGCCCACGAAATCAACATATAAACCAATCTCAAGCATAACCCAAACTCCTTGCACCCTAATTCGACCATTTTTGACAACATATACCTCAAAAAGCACCATTGGAGATAATGATGGATATGAAGGGAAATTAGAAACATACCTTGTTTAATTGCAAGAAGATGACCAAAAATGGGTGATGAATCAGTTTGAGAACGAAAATTCGATCTTGTTGGTTTTTAAATCACGAAAATTTGTTGAAAATTAAGAGAGAAATGAGTGAAATGCGTTTTTGGCCAAGGAGGAGAAGTGAAAATCGATTTTTGGGGAAGAAGAGTAAAACCGAGCAAAATCCGTTTAAACCGGTTTAAATGTGTCTTGGTTTACTCTAAATGGACCGTGATATGTCTATATTTTGCATCATTTTAGCATCCATTTAGTATAAGTGTTGTGTTGCATTGTATCATTTAGGGGTCTAATATAGCATCATTGTGTTGCATTGTATCATTTAGAGTCCTAGAGTGTCTTTGCATAGTCCTTGCATGTTTTGGTGCATTTGGAGTCTTGATCAGGTAACATGGATGCTGTGGAGGCAACAATGGAGTTGGAGAGGAATGGCACATCATTTTGAAGAGCAAGAAGTTGCCAAAAAGATGGAGAAGAAGAATCCTGAAGAAGTTTCGACCAGAAGTTTCGACGTAGCTGACCGAAATTTCTCTCCAGGACGATGTTTCGACCAGAAGTTTCGACGTAGCTGACCGAAATTTCTCTCCAGGACGATGTTTCGACCAGAAGTTTCGACGTAGCTGGCCAAAACTTTCCTCCAGGGTGAAGTTTCGACGAGTAGTTTCGGTGAACCTCGTCGAAACTTATCCAGACGCGTGAAGATGATCGACGCTTGAAGACCCGTTCGACGACTCTGTTCGACGAAGCTTCGTCGAAACTTTCCTCCAGGGTGAAGTTTCGACGAGTATGTTCGACGAACCTCGTCGAAATTCTCCCAGACGAATCTTCTTTGTCTACCCTTTGGGTCCCTCCTATAAATACTCTTTAGACCTAATTTTTTATCCCAACTTTTATTCTCTTGTTCTTAGCTTAAACTTTTAGCCACCTTGGGCAAATACTTTGTTTAAGCTTGAATCTTTTGAGTTTAATGCATTATCTTTCTTAGATTTCTTGTTTTATCTTTCTCTAATCATGTTTAACCTTTCTCTAATCTTTGATTTGATGGGTTTAAGCATGATTAGTGAGTAGTTTCCTTAGGAACTTAGGGATGGGTTAGATTTAGGGATTTCTTATGGTTCAAACTTGCAATCTAGGATAGATTCTTCCTTTTCTCTTCTTATTAAGTAGTTCTTCATGCCAAATAGCTAATCTTTGCTATTTTGGATCATAGGCATTTCATCCACCCACCAAGTGTTTGATGAAATGCTTGAACCAACTTAATAAGAGATTTACATTTCTAGCCTAAGACATTAGATGTCTAGAGTGTTTATCATACCATTTAGACTTGTTATTAATGCTTGTTGATTATCTTAATGCTAAAACATCATTAGTTCATTAGGATGATTAACAAAGGGATTTGAGCCACACATCATGGTCTAATCTAAATTAAGTGTTCTAGGTATAGAGTTAGCTTGATTAGTTGCTTAAATGATTGCAAGGTTGTCCATTTAGTTTCCCAAATCAATGATTCCATCCCTAGGTTTCGATTTAGTCAATTGATAATCTTGCTTAGTAGTAATCCTTGCTTAGTATCTTGATTAGTAGTGATTAAGGCTTAGTTTCATAGTATTGCTCTAGTAGTATCTCTTTTAGTTTGTGTTTAGCTTTCAATACTTGTTTGTGACTTGCTTTTATCATTTTAGCTTAGCTTAGACTTAACTTTGTATTCTTATTGCATCATCTCTCAAGATGGATTGATACCTCAATATATTGCAATGATATGAGCAATTGAGGAATTGCTTGCAAGTGTAAAAACGCTTGTTTCAGACCGGTCAAAGACAGAAAAAGGGAAAAGTCAACTTACCTTTTGGGAGTGCATCGGACAGTTATCCGATGCAACAGACCGATGCCAAATTCGGAATGCTTCGCATTGGTCAGTTGTCCGATGCACCTTGTCTGATGCGTCTCTGAAGCGAAAAATGGAAGGGCTCGCATCGGACAGTTGCCCGATGCGTCTCTAAACGATGTGGCTCCAGAAGAACTCTTCCCATCTCACATCGGGTTTGGTCTCCGATGCACAGGCCGATGCGAATTTCAGGGTGTGTCACATCGGTTTGTTGTCCGATGTGCAACATTCCAATGCGACCCCAGCCGATTTTTACAACCCTTCTTCCTTTATCTCTTGCTTCTCTAATCCAAACCTGATGATCACAAACACTTAAAGACAGATTATTGAAACTAAATAATAAGAATATATACAAGGATACCATGGGAATGCCTCCCAAGCGCGCTTGTTTAAAGTCTATAAGCTTGACTTTTCAAACCCTTAGGCATGAGTGGGTTCATGAAGAGGACATGAACTTGCCTCTTCCTTAGACTCATTCACCAAATATGGCTTGACCCTATGACCATTGACTGTGAAACTCTCCCCATTCTTCCCAATCAAAGTGATGGCTCCATAAGGCAATACTTCTTGAATCTCAAAAGGGCCTCCCCACCTTGACTTGAGCTTACCGGGAAACAACTTCAGTCTAGAGTTGTAGAGTAGAACCTTGTCACCAACGCTCAGCTCCTTCTTCACAATCCTCTTGTCATGGAAAGCCTCGGTCCTTTCCTTGTAGATCCTTGAACTTTCATAAGACTTCAGCCTAATCTCCTCAAGCTCTTGGAGTTGAATCAGTCTCTTCTCTTGGGCTGTCTTTATGTTGTAGTTGAGAAGCTTCACAGCCCACAAAGCCTTGTGTTCAATCTCCACGGGTAGATGACAAGATTTTCCATACACAAGGTTGAAAGGAGACCTTCCAATTGATGTTTTGAAAGCTGTCCTATAAGCCCACAAAGCATCATCAAGCTTGATTGCCCAATCCTTCCTTGTTACACCCACTGTAACCTTGTGTATGGCCTTGATTTCTCGGTTTGAAACCTCCACTTGACCACTAGTTTGAGGATGATAAGGAGTGGCTACCTTGTGCTTGACGCCATGCTTGCTTAGCAACCCTTCAAAGACCTTGTTGATGAAGTGGCTTCCCCCATCACTAATCACAACTCTTGGCACACCAAACCTTGGGAAGATTATACTCTTGAACATCTTCACCACCACCTTGGAGTCATTGGTAGGACTTGCAATGGCCTCCACCCACTTGGAGACATAATCAACAGCTACCAAGATGTATTGGTTTCCATAAGAAGATGGGAAAGGTCCCATGAAGTCTATGCCCCAAACATCATACAACTCCACTTCTAAGATTAGGTTTTGGGGCATCTCATCTCTCTTGCTTATATTACCCTTCCTTTGACAAGGTTCACATCGCTTGATGAACTCATGAGTGTCCTTGAACAATGTAGGCCACCAAAATCCACTTTGAAGGACCTTTGTAGCTGTCTTGAATGTGGCGAAATGACCCCCATACATAGACCCATGGCAATGAAAAATCACACTCTCAACTTTTTCTTGTGCCAATCATCTTCTATAAATCCCATCAGCACATCTCTTATAGAGATAAGGTTCCCAATAGAAGTGTGACACATCTCTCATAAACTTTTTCTTGTGATAATTGTTGAGATGTTTTGGTTCTTCTTTGCACACCAAGTAGTTAACAAAATCAGCATACCAAGGCTCACCCTTGACCTCTATACCTTGAGTCTCTTGAAGTATCTTTCCAACTCCATGTGCACTAGAAACAATCTTGAGCATCATCAATTGCTCTTCCGGTAGATCATTATTGAGTGGTAAAGCATCTTCAATCCTCATCCTTGACAAATTATCAGCTACACCATTTTCCACACCTTTCTTGTCAACTATTTGCATATCAAACTCTTGAAGAAGTAAGATCCATCTAAGGAGCCTTGGCTTAGTCTCCTTTTAGCATAGATGTGGCGCAATGCAGCATGATCCGTGTAGACTATCACTTTTGATCCCACCAAATAAGATCTTAATTTCTCAAAAGCAAACACCACCGCCAAAAGTTCCTTTTCTGTTGTTGCATACTTGGTTTGAGCATCATCAAGTGTTCTACTTGCATAGTAGATCACATGCAGCTTCTTATCTTTCCTTTGTCCAAGAACCGCTCCAACAACATAGTCACTAGAATCCGCCATGATTTCAAATGGTAGACTCCAATCCGGTGCTTGCACAATAGGAGCACTCACAAGTGCCTTCTTGATTGTTTCAAAGGCTTGCAAGCATTCCTCATCAAACTGAAATTCCACCTCCTTACAAAGGAGTCTTGTTAAAGGCCTAGCAATCCTTGAGAAATCCTTGATGAATCTCCTATAGAAACCAGCATGTCCAAGGAAACTCCTTATGACTTTCACATTGGTTGGTGGCACCATATTGACCATTACATCTATCTTGGCCTTGTCCACTTCTATTCCTTGCTCAGAAATCTTATGACCCAACACAATCCCTTGGTTGACCATGAAATGACACTTTTCCCAATTGAGCACCAAGTGAGACTCTTCACATCTTTGTAAAACTCTGCAAAGATCAGAGAGACCTGCAGAAAAAGAGGCACCATACACAGAAAAGTCATCCATAAAAACTTCTACTATTTCCTCAATAAGATCGGAGAAGATACTCATCATGCACCTTTGAAAGGTAGCTGGAGCATTACATTACCTAAATGGCATCCTTCGATATGCAAAGGTACCATAAGGGCATGTGAAAGTAGTCTTCTCTTGATCATTAGGATGAATGGGTATTTGAAAGAACCCACTATATCCATCAAGGAAACAATAGAAAGGATGGTTAGCCAATCTCTCAAGCATTTGGTCAATAAAAGGAAGGGGAAAATGATCTTTTCTAGTAGAAGCATTAAGTTTTCGGTAATCAATGCACATTCTATGGCCGGTGAT
>JAHZTW010000006.1:25777567-25793158 GCA_020283515.1 Alliaria petiolata
AAACCTTGGGAAGATTATGCTCTTGAACATTTTGACCACGACCTTGGAGTCATTAGTAGGACTTGCAATGGCTTCAACCCACTTTGAGACATAATCAACAGCCACTAAGATGTATTGGTTTCCATAAGAAGATGGGAAAGGTCCCATGAAGTCTATGCCCCAAACATCATACAACTCCACTTCTAAGATTAGGTTTTGGGGCATCTCATCTCTCTTGCTTATATTACCCTTCCTTTGACAAGGTTCACATCGCTTGATGAACTCATGAGTGTCCTTGAACAATGTAGGCCACCAAAATCCACTTTGAAGGACCTTTGTAGCTGTCTTGAATGTGGCGAAATGACCCCCATACATAGACCCATGGCAATGAAAAATCACACTCTCAACTTTTTCTTGTGCCAATCATCTTCTATAAATCCCATCAGCACATCTCTTATAGAGATAAGGTTCCCAATAGAAGTGTGACACATCTCTCATAAACTTTTTCTTGTGATAATTGTTGAGATGTTTTGGTTCTTCTTTGCACACCAAGTAGTTAACAAAATCAGCATACCAAGGCTCACCCTTGACCTCTATACCTTGAGTCTCTTGAAGTATCTTTCCAACTCCATGTGCACTAGAAACAATCTTGAGCATCATCAATTGCTCTTCCGGTAGATCATTATTGAGTGGTAAAGCATCTTCAATCCTCATCCTTGACAAATTATCAGCTACACCATTTTCCACACCTTTCTTGTCAACTATTTGCATATCAAACTCTTGAAGAAGTAAGATCCATCTAAGGAGCCTTGGCTTAGTCTCCTTTTAGCATAGATGTGGCGCAATGCAGCATGATCCGTGTAGACTATCACTTTTGATCCCACCAAATAAGATCTTAATTTCTCAAAAGCAAACACCACCGCCAAAAGTTCCTTTTCTGTTGTTGCATACTTGGTTTGAGCATCATCAAGTGTTCTACTTGCATAGTAGATCACATGCAGCTTCTTATCTTTCCTTTGTCCAAGAACCGCTCCAACAACATAGTCACTAGAATCCGCCATGATTTCAAATGGTAGACTCCAATCCGGTGCTTGCACAATAGGAGCACTCACAAGTGCCTTCTTGATTGTTTCAAAGGCTTGCAAGCATTCCTCATCAAACTGAAATTCCACCTCCTTACAAAGGAGTCTTGTTAAAGGCCTAGCAATCCTTGAGAAATCCTTGATGAATCTCCTATAGAAACCAGCATGTCCAAGGAAACTCCTTATGACTTTCACATTGGTTGGTGGCGCCATATTGACCATTACATCTATCTTGGCCTTGTCCACTTCTATTCCTTGCTCAGAAATCTTATGACCCAACACAATCCCTTGGTTGACCATGAAATGACACTTTTCCCAATTGAGCACCAAGTGAGACTCTTCACATCTTTGTAAAACTCTGCAAAGATCAGAGAGACCTGCAGAAAAAGAGGCACCATACACAGAAAAGTCATCCATAAAAACTTCTACTATTTCCTCAATAAGATCGGAGAAGATACTCATCATGCACCTTTGAAAGGTAGCTGGAGCATTACATTACCTAAATGGCATCCTTCGATATGCAAAGGTACCATAAGGGCATGTGAAAGTAGTCTTCTCTTGATCATTAGGATGAATGGGTATTTGAAAGAACCCACTATATCCATCAAGGAAACAATAGAAGGGATGGTTAGCCAATCTCTCAAGCATTTGATCAATAAAAGGAAGAGGAAAATGATCTTTTCTAGTAGAAGCATTAAGTTTTCGGTAATCAATACACATCCTATGGCCAGTTAAGGTTCTAGTTGGTATTTATTCATCTTTTTTATTCTTAATCACAGTGATTCCACCCTTCTTAGGGACAACATGCACCGGGGAAACCCAAGTGCTGTCACTAATAGGATAGATCACATTAGCTTCTAAAAGTTTCAAGATTTTCTTCTTCGCTACTTCTTTAAGGTTTGGGTTTAATCTTCTTTGGTGTTCAATTTAAGAAGCATTTTCATTTTCAAGGTGAATCCTATGAGTACAAAGTATAGGAGATATGCCATTGATATCACTCAAAGAGTAACCAATAGCTCTCCTATACTTTCTCAACTCATTAAGAAGAGAGTTGAGCTCATCATCACTTAAGTTTTCATTGACAATGACGGGGTAAGAAGAGTTAGGGCCTAAGAAAGCATACCTTAGTCCAATGGAAAGTGGCTTGAGTTCCACCTTTGGAGCCTTGAGTTCACTCCAATCCTCATCAAGGTCCCTTGCCAATTTGCCATCTTCAAGTGCCTCTAGCCTTTCCTCTTGCCCTTGACTTGAAGCCTCAACGCTCAAAGACTCCTTACCTTGAGCAAACTCCACTTCACCCTCACATGAAGCTATCAAGCTCGAAAATCTATCCTCCCCATCTTGTGCCTTGCGCGAATCTAGCATAAGCATATATGCTTGTTTTTCCTCATGCAAGTAGCCATTCTCTCCATGTGGTTTGGTGAGAGCCACACTAAGATGGTCTTCTTGAGCTAGCTCTTCAAGCAACTCATCAGCTAGCTCATCCATAGTTTCAATGTAGAACACTTGACCATCAATGGTTGGCTTCCTCAAGGTCTCCTTTATGTCAAATTTCAGCTCAACCCCTTTTCCTAGATGCAAACCGATCTTCCCATGCTTCACATCAATGGCTGCACCAGCTATAGCTAGGAAGGGTCTTCCCAAAATCAAAGGATCCTTTGGCTCCTCATCCATCTTAAGAACCATGAAATCCGTGGGGATGATAAAGTTGCTAACCTTTAGAGGCAAATCCTCTAGAACCCCAATAGGCATCCTCACACTCCTATCTGCTAGTATTAGGGAGATTCCACATTCCTTGTACTTGGTGAAACCGAGCTTCTTAGCTATTGAATAGGGCATTAGGTTGATGCTAGCCCCTAGATCACACAAGCAATTTTCAAAACCAAGAGGACCAAGGGCACATGGTATAGTGAAGGAACCAGGGTCTCCAAGCTTCTTTGGTATCACATTACTTTGAATAATTGCACTACACTCTTGAGAAAGTTGCATAACTCCTTGGACATCCCTAGCTCTTTGTGCCACATCATCTTTAAAAAACTTGGTGTATTGAGGGATCAACATGAAGGCATCCATCAAAGGCATCTTGAGCTCAATGTCTTTGATTTGTTTCTCAAACATGGCCTTGTATTTCTCCACCAACTGTTTCTTAAACCTCCCGGGGAAAGGACGTTTAGGCTTGTAGGGTGGGGGAACAAATGTTGACTCCTTTAGGTACACCTTCTCTTTTGCCTTCTCCTTTACCACTTCCTTGCTTCTCCTTGCAATGTACAGATCATCAAATGTTATAGCATCTTGAGCTTTTTCAAAGCTATCCTCCCCATCTTGAACTTCAATGTCCTCATTGATTAAAGGACTCTCTCTAGTAGGCAACTCCTTTCCACTTCTTAAAGTGATGGCATTGATGTATTTTTTGGGGTTTGCCTCACACTTTCCCGGTAGAGTGCCTTGAGAATTGGAGCTAGAAGCCTTGCCTTTCTCAAGTTGCTTGAACTTTTGTTGAAGACCTCCTATTTGAGTAGCAAGTTCATTAAGTGAAGAATCCATCCTTGTGTTAATTTCAGCAATCTTCTTTCCCATGTTAGCATCACTATTGGCTTGACCTTGTAGGATTTGTTGAAGCATAAGCTGAACATTGTCTTGTGGAGGACCTTCTGAAGGTTGAGTAAAACCCGGTGGAGCATTGCCTTGGTTGAATTTTTGCCCACCAAAGTTGCCTTGGTTTCCGCCTTGGTAGTTAGACCTTGGTGCATAACCCTTTTGTTGATTGTTGTAAGGCACAAAAGGTTTGCCTTGAGTAGCTTGTGGAGGGTAGACTTGGTCTCCGGGGTTGGCTACATTAGTACTTCTATAAGAGAGGTTGTTATTCTCCTTATAGTTGTTGTTTGAGTAGTTGTTGTAGCCTCCTTGGCCACCCACGAAATTTACCACTTCTTGACCCTCTTGATACTCAACTTGATCATCACAATCCTCTTGATTCTCTTCAACAAAATGTACATGCCTTTGATTGGAGGACATGAGCTTGTCCATCTTGTCATGTAGAGACTTCATCTCTTTCTTTGTAGACTCATACTCACTTCCCCTTGGAGCTCTATCATAGTCTTCATTGTAATTACCATCACTCAAGGCAAGATTCTCTACAAGCTCCAAACCATCTTCTACTTCTTTGCCTAGGAAGTTCCCATTACTTGAGGTATCAAGAAGCATTCTAATCTTTGGAAGGACATCTCTATATATGGTGCTTAGGAGAGACTCTTGTGTGAAACCATGATGAGGGCATTGCATTGTGTAGCCCTTGAACCTTTCCCATGCTTCATTAAAAGACTCATTATTCTTTTGAGTGAAGCTTGAGATTTCATTCCTCAACTTGGCGGTCCTTGAGTTGGAGAAGAACTTAGATAAGAAAGCTTTCTTGCATTCATCCCAAGTGGTGATAGTACCTTGAGGCAAGTTTTTCTCCCATTGCCTTGCTCTATCCCCAAGAGAGAAGGGAAAGAGTCTTAGTTTGAAAGCATCCTCACTCACACCATTCATCTTGAATAACCCACAAACTCTATCAAAGTTATCCAAGTGATCTAGTGGATCCTCCATTGGCAAACCATGGAATTTGTCTTGTTGAACCATGGAGATGAAGGCTGGCTTAACTTCAAAGGTATTGTTTTGAACCGGTGGAGGTTGGATACCATATCTATTTTGATGTGTATTTGGAGCATCTCCAGCCCCAATTGTTCTTCCTTGTCTAGGCGCATGCAAGGGGTTTCCATTGCCCCTTTGAGCGTGCTCATTTCCATTATGAGCCGGGTTTGCACGCGCCATCGGTGGAGGGTATTGGTCCCTTTGTTGTTCTTCCATTCTCAACCTCTCTAACCTTGTAGCTTCCCTTCTTGCAATCCTAGCAACTCTTTCCAACTGATCAATCTCTTGAAAGCCTTGGAAGTTGTTGTCACCTTGTGATCTCAAATGCATTCAAGGGTAAACTGAAATCTAGAAAATGAGATGGTCAAAAAACACAAAAGGATTACTTAGTCTCAAACTAAACTCAAATCTTAATGATCAAATAATCCCAATATGGCACCAGCGCCAAATTGAAACAAGAGTTTTTACAGTTGCTTGCAATTCCTCAATTGCTCATATCATTGCAATACTTGAGATATCAATCCATTTTGGGAGATGATGCAATAAGAATACAAAGTTTGATTTAAGCTAAGCTAAATTCGAAATTGAAGTGACAAGCAACAATTAAAAGCAAAACACAACCTAAGAGAGACACTACAAGAACAATTATATGATCCTAAGCCTTAATTAACCCTAATCAAGCACTAAACAAGAGATTAACTACTAATCAAGATTTCAAATTAACTAAAAACGAAACCTAGGGATGGAATCATTGATTTGAGAGATCAAATGGACAATCTTGCAATCATTTAAGCAACTAATCAAGCTATCTCTATGCATAGAACACTTAATAAAGACTAATCCATGATGTGTGGTAATAATCCCTTTCCTAATCACCCTAATGAACTAATGATGTTTGAGCATTAAAATGATTAGCAAGCATTAATCACAAGTATAAATGGCATGATAAACACCCTAGGCAACTAATGTCTTAGGCTAGGAATGTAAATCTCTTATTAAGTTGGTTCAAGCATTTCATCAAACACTTGGTGGGTGTGTGAAATGCTTATGATCCAAAATAGCAAAAGATTAGCTATTTGGCATTAAGAACACTTTAATAAGAAGAGAGATGAAAGAATCTAACCTAGATTGCAAGATTGAACCATTAGAAAACCCTAAATCTAACCCATCCCCAAGTTCCTAAGAGACTACTCACTAATCATAGCTAATCTAACAAATCTCATGCAAGAAGTGTTAGTAAACATGATTAGATGAATAGAAAAAGAAAGATTAGAAGAAACAAGAATCAAATTGCATTAAACTTAAAAGAAATCTTTCAAATCTCCTCAAAACCACAAAGGGGCGTTTTTTAGGTTTAAGCCCAAGAGAAGATACATAAAAATTAGGTTTTTAAGTATTTATAGGGAAGGAGGTCAAACCGGGTCAACCCGGAACAAACCGGGTTTTGACCCGGGGTAGCAGTCTTGCGGAAATCGCCATATCTCCCTAACCACAGCTCATAATGACATGAAACCACTTCCAGATGAAAGGGGATTCAATTACCTACAACTTTCATGAAGAGCTCGAAGGCTGAATCGAAACGGAAAGTCTTCGTTTGATCCGATTTGTAGCCAAAAAGAAATCGTCTGGGAAAATTTCGACGAGGTTCGTCGAAAATACTCGTCGAAACTTCACCCTGGAGGAAAGTTTCGGTGAGGCTTCGTCGAAACTTCTGGTCGAAACATCGTCCTGGAGAGAAGTTTCGGCCAGCCTCGTCGAACCGCCTCGTCGAACCGTTTTAAAATCGATGTAACTTTCTAACCAGGGGTCCGAATGACTTGATTCCAACGGCACTAGAAAGCACAATGGATCCTCTACAACTCTTAAGAAGGCTTCAGAGTCAGATTATAAGTTCAAGGCCTTCTTCCAGACACATACATTTTGCGCCTCCAAATGCTTGATATGCTTCTACAAGACTTTTGCTTCTCATTTAGCTGCTTCTCTTCTTCCTCTTGATGATTTCTTGCCCTTCCTTTGCTATGCCATCCTTCTCCAACTCCATTCATGCTTCCATAGCATCCAAATCACCTGATCAAGACTCCAAATGCACCAAAATATGCAAAGACTATGCAAATACACCCTAGAACTCTAAATGATCAAAATGCAATACAATGATGCTTAATTAGGTTCCTAAATGATAAGAAACTTACACTAAATGGAGGTAAATATGATGCAAATTATAGACATATCAACTCCCCCAAACTTGCTTTTTGCTTGTCCCCAAGCAAATGAAACACAAGCTAAGGAGAGAGGTTTGAAGGTGGGGACTCAAATCCAAAGGTGTCAAGCAAATAAATCAATTCAATGGTCCTTGTTCTTAATCCTAGGATGCAGTACACAAACTCTACTCCAAAAAACTTAGCCATACTCATCACACATTGAATCTCAAATCAAGACTTGTCTATTCCAAACAATCCAAGAATCCTAACCTTTAACATTCATTAAAGCTCAAACCGTGGATCACACTTGTGCATTTAAAACCGAATACATTTGGCTAGGGACAAGGTTATGAGATAAAAATGATCTCATTCATGTGGGTATTCCAAGCTATGGTTTATCTCAAAAAGGATTGAACTTATGCATAATGCTAAAGGTAAAAGGCAATGTATGCATACATGACTAGACTCTCATCTACCCATATAAACTAACAATGAACCTAATTCCCCTCTCATTTTTTTTTTTTTTTTTTATCTCACTCACCCTCTAAAGATACCCATAGTCAAGCAAATAAAACTCCAAGTACAAACCCACAAGAACTTTACCAATCACATTTGCCTTAGGGATACTTCTTCAACCTTCCTTATAGCTAGTGGTATGACCATACAAAAATTAGCTCTTCTCTTTTCAATGGATAGCTCTCTCCTCATATGTATTTTTTTTTCTTTTCTTTTTGCATTTGGCCTTTTGGCTCTTTTCTTTTTATTTTGCAAGAGAGCTATCATTTTTTTCATTTTAACTTGAGCTTTACACAAAACAATTCAAGGTCAACCACTTAAAACTATGTACCCTTTTCATTCACTTCTTATACCAACTTCTTCTCAAAGCCTAATCAAAATTCCGATTTTCAGTTACAACACCCATGAACCAAACCCCAAATCCAGCCTAAAACTAGCTTCAATATGCAAAGCTAGCATCAATATGAGAGCCTAGACATGTCGCCCTAAACCTAACACTTTATGCCAAGTTCAATCAAAAATAAGGCCTCACAAATTGCAATCACACAAGAGTTTTGGCTTGAAAGGAGGGTAAGGGTTAAGGTGTGGTGTTCTATTTAGGCTTACAAGAGAGTGGTGAAGTGAATAAGAAAGCCTAAATATTTTTTTGTAATCCATGTATCCTTTTCCAAATGCACAAGTATGATAATTCAAAATCCATATTAAGGTTTCACTTGATAGGAAAGGATTCAATTCATGCTCTTTTCAACTTTAAGCCAAGAAAATTAAAACAAATGATCCAAGTATGGTTAGAACTTACTTTCAAAGTTTGCACAAAGCATCAAAGGACTACTAACTAGGGCCTTGAACCAATTCATGAGCTTAAAACACTTTACAAGGAAAATTGCCCCCTATGCACGTGAATGATGCAACCTACATGATACAAAATCTAGACTCAATCCTACAAAATTTACAAATGCAAATGCAAGATACATTAATTTTTTTTTTCGAAATTTTTGAAAATTTTCTGATTTTTATATGCAAATGTATATGCATGAAGACTCAAATATGCTTAAAGGGAAAATAAGAACACAAAACACAAGATTAAATCTCTCAACCTCTCCCCCAAACTTAAATTACACAGTCCCTTGTGTAATAGAAGTTCAAGAGAGACCAAATCAACAAAAGAAAAATAAAAACAAAATGGTATATACAATGAAATAGAAAGAGGACCATACCTTGGCCCTAGCCTTTGTCCTTAGGAAGTTGAAGAGGAGGAGTAGTGGGACTCCTTCTTAAGGTGGTGATGGAGAGATGAGGTGTAAGGGATGGATCCAACCTTGTGCCATGTGTGAGATTAAGCTTGAGAACCTTGGAGAGTAGCTCTTCAACCCTTTCCTTGTCATTCTCCTTCATTGTGGAATGACAAATGGCTTTGACACTTGCAAAGGGTTTAGGAATACCCTTGCACTTCACATTGTACTCAATGGCTCCATCTATGAGTCTAAAAGGGTGTAGACTCATAGTGTGAGAGGATGGAGCAAGAATGGGATGGTTGTATTGGTTTGGCTTCTTCTTGGCCTTATTTCCTTTACCTATCTTTTGCCCCTTGCTATTCTTATTCTCATCTTCCAATGTGGTAGAGAAAAGAGTTTCCAAGCAAGCTCCATCCAATGCTAAAGCTTCTTCAACATTACCATAACCCAAAGCATTCTCTTCATGAGATTCTTTCTCCTTCTTACATGCTTTTGGGGATGAAGCTAAATCCTTTGTCTCACAATTACTCACATCCTCCTTAGTCTCCAATGAGGGAAAGAAGAAATAGCTTAGGCATTTTTCATTGAGAGCATATGCATCCCCTTTATTCTTCTCAAAAGTACTCTTTTCTTCATGAACCCATTGGATGGAAGGTAATCTATAGCTTAGAGCTTTGCCCACATCTCTAACCTCCTCTACTTTCTTTGGGTCTCCAATTCGTCCATGAAAACCATTGGGTGTCCTTTCCTCATCAACCTCAACATCAACAATTGGTGAAATGACATGGCTTGAATCTTTTGGGTTCTTGGATGGCAAAGAGAGTTGAACCAATTTGGACTCTATGGTTTCCAAATGTGAGGTTGATTGCTCAATCTTAAGTCTTAACTCATCATGCAAACCCTCAATCTTGTCATCCATTGCTCCCATCATCTTGTCAATCCTAATATCATTCACTTGTTGACCTTCTAGGATTTGATGGAGAACCTTTCTTTGTTCCTCATCTTGGTTAGAGATTTGAGAAATCTCATGGTTTTCTTGGTAGCCTTGGTGATTTCCTTGGACTCCATGGTTAGACCCTTGATTGAGAAGCTTGCTCCCTTGGTTGAAGTTCCCATTGTTGCCCACGAAATTTGCATCCTCTTGGTGCTTCTCATGAACCAAACTAACTCCTCTTTGTTGCACACATAAGAGCTTTTCCATTCTATCCAATTTATCTTGCAAGTCCTTCAATGTGGTGTCTTCACATGATCTCTTGAGAGGTGTTGAATCATACCCTTCATAGTAGCTTTCACTAGTCTTGGCCAAGTTCTCAACAAGTAGCTCTCCTTCTTCCATTGTAAGGTTTGCAAAACGCCCTTTGCTAGCCACATCCAATGTCCATTTGTGATCCTTAGCAACTCCCCAATAGAAAATGTTAAGGATTGCTTCTTTTTTGAACCCATGATGTGGACAATCCCTAGTGTATCCTCTAAGTCTCTCCCATGCTTCATGAAAGGTCTCATGGATGTCTTGCTTGAAGCTCAAGATGTCTCTCCTCATTTGGACTGTTTTTTGAGTTGGATAGAACCTTAGAAGGAATATCCTCTTGCAATCATCCCAAGAATTGACCAAGTGAGATGGTATAGCTCTCTCCCATTTGTGCGCCTTTTCTCCAAGTGAGAATGGAAACAAAATGAGCTTGATACTATCTTGGGGCACACCTTCAATGCTAAACATGTTGCACAACCTCTCAAAGGAGTCCAAATGATCATAAGGATTCTCCATTCCTATCCCCAAAAACTTAGAGCATTGAATTAACCTCACAAAGCTTGGCTTGATCTCATAGGCTTTGGCTTCTATTGGAGGAGGATGGATTCCAAATCTCAACCCATGAGAATGAGGAGTATCAAAGCTCCCAATTGTTGGCTTATTCTCTTGAGCTTGGGTAGGAGTGGATACCAATTCTTGAGGTTGTGGAGCTTTAATAATGCTTCTTTGCTTGTCCATCTCCAACACCTCAAATGAGCTTGTCTTTCCATTTCTCTTCTTTTTGTTTTGGTACCTTTGAAAGCACAAGAGAATTAAGGAAGACAAGTTAGTAACAACAAATAAGAAAAAATTCATCATCTCAAATAGAGATGAGCAAACAAGGTAAAATAAAAGCTTAGTCTCAAAGAGATTCAAAATCCTAATGGTTAATGCTAAACCCCAATGGCAACGGCGCCAAATTGATAGTAGGATTTTTCCACTTCAATTAATCTCTACTACTCATGTCATTGTAGTATTTGAGATGTCAATCCATAGGGGTTAAGATTAACAACACTAGGAATACATGAAACTATCTAAGCTAAGACAAATTTGAAATTCAAGTGACAAGGAACTATTAAAAGCAAACCACAAGCTAAGAGAGACACTACAAGTTCAATAATATGAAACTAAACCTTAATGATCACTAATTAAGCACTAATCAAGCAATTAACTACTAATCAAGATCACTAATTAACTAAAAACGAAACCTAGGGATGGAATCATTGATTTGGGCAATCAAATGGACAACCTTGCAATCATTTAAGCAACTAAACAAGCCATCTCTATGCCTAGAACACTTAATAAAGACTAATCCATGATGTGTGGTAATAATCCCTTTACTAATCACCCTAATGAACTAATGATGTTTTAGCATTAAAATGATTAGCAAGCATTAAACACAAGTCTAAATAGCATGATAAACACCCTAGGCAACTAATGTCTTAGGCTAGGAATGTAAATCTCTTAGAAAGTTGGTTCAAGCATTTCATCAAACACTTGGTGGGTGTGTGAAATGCTTATGATCCAAAAATAGCAAAGATTAGCTATTTGGCTTTAAGAACTACTTTATAAGAAGAGAGATGATAGAATCTAACCTAGATTGCAAGATTGAACCATTAGAAAACCATAAATCTAACCCATCCCCAAGTTCCTAAGGAACTACTCACTAATCATCATCAAGCCCATCAAATCAAAGATAAGCGATAAGCTAAACATGATTAGAGAAATGATAATAAGAAATTCAAGAGAGATATTGCATTAAACTTAAAAGAAATCTCAAAATCTCCTCCAAACCACAAAGGGGCATTTTTCTGTTCAAAAACAAGAGAGGATCCATAAAAATTACGTTTTTAAGTATTTATAGGGAAGGAGGTCAAACCGGGTCAACCCGGAACAAACCGGGTTTTGACCCATGGTAGCAGTCTTGCGGAAATCGCCATATCTCCCTAACCACAGCTCATAATGACATGAAACCACTTCCAGATGAAAGATGATTCAATTACCTACAACTTTGATATAGAGCTCGAAGGCTGAATCGGAACGGAAAGTCTTCGTTTGATCTGATTTGTACCCGGAAAAACATCTGTATTCGGATCGACCAGGCTCGTCGATCCAACTGGTCGATCCGAACCTCTGGTTATCTGGATCGACCACCTTCGTCGATCCAACACGTCGAACCCAACCCCTGGATGTTTGGTTCGAGCAGCTCGTCGATCCAACACGTCGATCCGAACAAAAATCGATGTAACTTTCTAACCACAGGTCCGAATGACTTGATTCCAACGGCAATAGAAAGCTCATTGGATCCTCTACAACTCTTAAGAAGGCTTCAGAGTCTGATTCTAAGTGCAAGGCCTTCTTCCGGACACATACATTTTGCACCACCAAATGCTTGATAGGCTTCTACAAGACTTTTGCTTCTCATTTAGCTGCTTGTCTTCCTCCTCTTGATGATTTCTTGCCCTTCCTTTGCTATGCCATCCTTCTCCAACTCCATTCATGCCTCCATAGCATCCAAATCACCTGATCAAGACTCAAAATGCACAAAAATATGCAAAGACTATGCAAATACACCCTAGAACTCTAAATGATCAAAATGCAACACAATGATGCTTAATTGGACTCCTAAATGATGAGAAACTTACACTAAATGGATGATAAATGATGCAAAATATAGACATATCAACTAAATTGATAGTAGGATTTTTCCACTTCAATTAATCTCTACTACTCATGTCATTGTAGTATTTGAGATGTCAATCCATAAGGGTTAAGATTAACAACACTAGGAATACATGAAACTATTTAAGCTAAGCCAAATTCGAAATTTAGGAGACAAGGAACTATTAAAAGCAAACCACAAGCTAAAAGAGACACTACAAGACTAACTATATGAGAAAAAAGCCTTAATGATCACTAATTAAGCACTAATCAAGCAATTAACTACTAATCAAGATCACTAATTAACTAAAAACGAAACCTAGGGATGGAATCATTGATTTGGGCAATCAAATGGACAACCTTGCAATCATTTAAGCAACTAAACAAGCCATCTCTATGCCTAGAACACTTAATAAAGACTAATCCATGATGTGTGGTAATAATCCCTTTACTAATCACCCTAATGAACTAATGATGTTTTAGCATTAAAATGATTAGCAAGCATTAAACACAAGTCTAAATGGCATGATAAACACCCTAGGCAACTAATGTCTTAGGCTAGGAATGTAAATCTCTTAGAAAGTTGGTTCAAGCATTTCATCAAACACTTGGTGGGTGTATGAAATGCTTATGATCCAAAATAGCAAAGATTAGCTATTTGGCATTAGGAACTACTTAATAAGAAGAGAGATGAAAGAATCTAACCTAGATTGCAAGATTGAACCATTAGAAAACCCTAAATCTAACCCATCCCCAAGTTCCTAAAGAACTACTCACTAACCATGGTTAAACCCATCAAATCAAAGATAAGAGGAAGGCTAAACATGATTAGAAAGATTAAAGATGAAAGATTAAGCAAGGGAAACTCTAGAATTGCATAAATTCCTTCAAGAGGTCTTACAAATCACTTAGAACTAAAAAGGGGAAAGTTTCTAAGCAAGAACAAAAGATACTTAAGAAAAATTAGGTAAAATGTATTTATAGTGAATAGTGATCGAACCGGGTCAACCCGGAACAAACCGGGTTTTGACCCGGTTTTTGGCTCGGCTAAGTCTTCGCATCGGACTGTTGTCCGATGCACTGCTACCCGATGCGAACAAAGAAGAAATAAGGCTGAAGCTCGAACGTGCTTGCATCGGTTTGTTGCTCGATGTCTTCTGTTCGCTGTGAACTCCAGGATGCTTCGCATCGGACTGTTATCCGATGCTCTCTGTCCGATGCAAGTCAGGAAGTTTCCGAGTGGTTGTGCATCGGGTTGTTGATCGATGCGGTTCTGTCTGATGCAGCCTATGATGTGAGCTCGAGGATGCTCACATCGGTTTGTTGTCAGATGGGCTGCAAACCGATGTGATGTCAGACAATTCTTCATTCTTGCTCTCCAACTTCTCTTTGACTCCAAGCTGTCCACCAATCTCCAAATGGTCTTCCTAACCTCCAAGATACCTAAGAAAAACTCCAAATGCAACAAAATATGCAAAGACTATGCAAGGATATCCTAGAACTCTAAATGATCAAAATGCAATACATTGATGCTTAATTAGGTTCCTATATGATAAGAAACTTATACTAAATGGAGGTAAATACGATGCAAAATATAGACATATCACCGTTCGATGTACACATCATGGAAAGTGATTCCATGATCTTGTGAAACGTTATCCTCCCCCTCTTGAACCACAATGTCCTAATTGTACTTTTGTGGGGTGGCACTCGTTCACTCTAGAGAGATATCATTTGAGCGTATTGTTTTGGATTCGCTTCACATTTGTCGGGTAAGGAGCTTTGTGTGGAGGTGCAGGCTTTTTCTTTCTCAAGTTGTGTGATCTTGGCATGAAGGTCGTTTAACTGAGCAGCTATTTCCCCATTGGAGGTGTCTTGACTAGTTTTCATCACGGCAAGTTTCTTTTGCAAGGTCAATTGTGTGTTTGCTTGGTTTTGCATAAGTTGTTGAAACATTGCTTGTATCGGATCAGTGCTAAAAGCTTGAGCTTGGGGAGGCTGAATAAATCTAGGGGGATACCCTTTGTTTGCTTGTTGTTGTGGACCTTGAAAGTTTCCTTGTCTAGGTCCTTGGTATGTGTTTTTGTTCACATAACCGCCTTGATTCCCAAAATGCTTTTGTTGTGGGTAGACTTGATCATTGGGGTTCTCCACGTTGTTGCTTCGGTAGGAGAGGTTGTTGTTCTGATACTTGTTAAAGTAGCCTTATGGTCTAGGGTAATCTTGGCCTCCTACCCAATTGGCTTCCTCATGGCTTTGTTCTAGCTCCTCTAGAACATTTGTCGCCTCTCCCACAAAATGCACATGCTTTTGATTAGCAAGCACGAGCTTATCAATCTTCTCATGGGGCAACTTCAACTCCCTCTTGTGTGACTCTATCTCAGACCCTCTAGGAGGTCGGTCATAATCCTCTCTATAGTTCCCATAACTCAAAGCAAGGTTCTCGATTAGCTCCATACCCGCGGTTACATCATGGCCGAGGAAATTGCATTTACTCGCCGTGTCTAAAAACATCCGAATGCGAGGCAATGCTCCTCTGTAGATAGTGCTGATGGGGTCTAAATAGTCGTCCGAGATTGGAGGATTTCTTTGGGGATTCGTCTAGCTTTGAATTTGTAGGACCCTAAGCTGCAAGTGCACATCATGAGTTGTACTACTTAGGGTATCGATCCACAGGGAGGAGGTCAACTGCAAAACAGAAGAATCAGGGCAACCAAAGACGCAGGGAACTGGGGTTTTGGGGTAAGTGTCACGGTTTTTGCAGAAATAAAAGAAAGCAGAATCACGTCTTATATAGAGAAGGTTGTCAATCTCTTCTATAACCAACGGGAAAAGGAAAATAAACTTAAAGACTTGTAAAAAGGAAATCAGGCAAGCAGTGCAGGAAAAGTAAATATTGAAGAGCGTAAATCTCGATGTAAAAGCAGATGGGGTGCGATACGTTGGGAATCTTCTCGGGAAATCTATGGGGTTCTAACTAGGAATCAAACACGCAAAAG
>JAHZTW010000006.1:25801774-25832509 GCA_020283515.1 Alliaria petiolata
AATAAAGTGAGACAGAAAATCCTAGTCTACGGCCTAAACAATCGGTTCAACAACAGTTAATGAAATTCCCCATAGATCCCCTTAAAGAACACCCAACAAAAGTAAACTACTCAGACATGAAAGTAGAGACAGAAAACGTGATTGATGAATGCATAACTTGTACAAATCGATGAGAAACAAAAAATGTTCAAGAATAAATCAATCTCCCTTGAAGAACAAAGGCAAACCGCGAATCAGAGAATTGCGGCCACCAAAAGAAATATATGACTTAGAGTATTTCGTGACAAGTTGCTCTCCTAGAAAAAACCCTAAACAACGAGTATATATAGGTCTTCAAGTGTTCTAGGTCGTGGATTAGGTCTTGGCTTGCATAAGACGGCTGCGGGTTCAAGTTGGGCTTCAAATGGGCTCGGGAAATGTGAATGGCCTGGCCGCTCGAGCGACCGGCCGTGGCGCAGCCACTGGTCGTCTGGGTCGGTCGTGGCGCGGCCAGCTCGTCCTTCCTGGTGCTTGACAGGCCTTCTTGCTTCTTCCATATCTCGAGATCCAACCGTGGCATTGTCCTCAAATCACTTCGTGGTGAAATACAGCTGATAAGGCTTCCTTGTCTCCAAATATGAGCTTGATCTCGTGGTGGAAAGGCCTTCGATTGATGTTGAACTTCTTTCCTCGAGCACTGTTTCCGGAATTGTCCATTTTGCTCCAAAATATGTGTCTTTTGCTAAGTTTACCTAAAAAGAGTCTTGAACAACCAAATACTCGAAATCTAGTGTTTATGCATCAAAACCTTAGTGAAGTGCTTATTAAAGTACTCACTTATGATAGTAAAAATGGGTAAAATATGCATGTTATAAACTCCCCCAGACTTAAACTTTGTTTGTCTTCAAACAAAACAGAAATCTAAGTAAGCAAAAGAGGTTTGAAATCGTGGAAACTCACCAATACTTGGGAACTCATCAAGTCTAGCAATCGACCTGTTTGAGCCACATAACTCGGGATTCAGCTTCAAGGCGTTTGGGTCTAGTTCCCTTGAGCTTTTCGAGCTTTCTCTTGTTGACTCCTTTATTTATTTAGGCGTGCGGTCTCTATCGAGGGAGTATAGGTCGACGAGACATTATACTCTTTTCTCCCAAACATCTAGACAAAAATATTTCAGACACAACTCTCCTATTTTCTCTTCCCTTAGTCGATTGGTGCATCGCCCGCACCGATGATCCTCGGTGGTCTCGGTCCATGGTGGGGGTTTCCATTGCCCACACCATGACCATCTTGTTGTGGATTAGCCGCGTCTTGATCAGCCATACAGTCTTCCACAAGCTGTTCTTGTATCGTTTGATCTCTCTCTCTCTGCAAGAGTGCAATTCCGAGAAGGTGAATGTTGTCGAGTCTTGGAAGCAGATTGTTGTCTCCACTAGACCGTAAATTCATGTACCTGAAAGCTGATAACAGCTTTTTGGAGTGTTAAACAAAGCCTTTAGCATGCTCATGTCATTGCAATACTTAAGGGTCAATCCAACTTGGGGGGTTTGAAGAGTACTAAGAATGCAAAAGCTATATGCAAAGCTAAGTGAAATCCAGAATAATTTGGTGAACAAATGAAAATAAAATACTTGTAATGATCAAAACGACTAGAAAACAATTTTAAAATCCCGACCTAGGGGTTAAACGACTAGAAAACTACTTTCAAGGATTTAAAAAGCGCGACTACTAATTTTAAGAAATAGAAATGTAAAACCGGATAAAACAGGAAAATGGCTAAAAGCTTAAAAGTAATTTTAAAAACTAGAAATAAAATTCTACTGACTCTTATATTCTACCAGGGTGCGAAACATGATAATATGGAATTTATAAAGCACTAGAAAGACCAAGAAAACAGTTTTATGAATTTATAAATTTCTAAAGCAAGAAATAAACAACTAGATGATTTTAAGCTAAAAGATTGAGACTTTAAACTAAAGGAAGATGCTTTTTATGTTTTCAAATGCTAAAGGTGGATTCACGGTTTGGGGATCATGCTTAAGAGGTTCAAGAATTAAACTTTGGATCTTAGAAACATAGATCTACCCATTATGTGCTTTTCCTAAGCCTTAAGAAGCTTGAGCAAGCTTTAACCATGGTTTGTGGTGGAAAGCCTTTCTTCAATCCATCCTTGATATGTGTATATTTTGCATGGTATTTACCTCCATTTAGTATAAGTTTTTTATCATATAGGACCCTAATAGAGCATCATTACATTGCATTTTGATCATTTAGAGTTTTAGGATGTCCTTGCATAGTCTTTGCATATTTGTTGCATATGGAGTGTTTCTTAGGTATCTTGGAGGTAGAGAAGGCCATTTGAAGATTGGTGGATAGCTTGGAGTCAAAGAGAAGTTGGGGAACAAGAATGAAGAATTGTCTGGTTGCATCGGACAGAATCCCATCGGACAACAACCCGATGCAAGCCTCCTCGAACTCACGTCGCAGCTGCATTAGACAGAGAGCATCGGACGACAGTCCGATGCACAGCCACTCGAAACTTCAGCTCACATCCTGCATCACATCAGACAGAGAGCATCAGACAACAGTCCGATGCGAGGCCCCCTGGAGATCACATCGGGCAGAGGACATCGAGCAACAGCCCGATGCAAGCACGTTCGAGATTCTGCCTCGTTTCTTCTTTGTTCGCATCGGGTTGCAGCACATCGGACAACTGCCCGATGCGAACACTTAGCCAAGCCAATAACCGGGTCAACACCCGGTTTGTTCCGGGTTGATCCGGTTCGATCACTATTCACTATAAATACATTTGACCTAATTTTTCTTAAGTATCTTTTTTCTTTCTTATAAACTTTTTCTTTTTGGAGACCCAAGTAATTTGTGAGATCTTTTGAAAGAGTTTATGCAATTTTAGAGTTTCCCTTACTTAATCTTTCATCTTTAATCCTTCTAATCATGTTTAGCCTTCTTCTTATCTTTGATTTGATGGGTTTAACAATGATTAGTGAGTAGTTCTTTAGGAACTTGGGGATGGGTTAGAATTAGCGATTTCTAAAGGTTCAATCTTGCAATCTAGGTTAGATTCTTTCATCTCTCTTCTTATTAAGGTGTTCTTAATGCCAAATAGCTAATCTTTTGCTATTTTGAATCATAAGCATTTCACACACCCACCAAGTGTTTGATGAAATGCTTGAACCAACTTAATAAGAGATTTACATTCCTAGCCTAAAACATCATTAGTTGTCTAGGTTGTTTATCATGCTATTAGACTTGTAATTAATGCTTGCTAATCATTTCAATGCTAAAACATCATTAGTTCATTAGGGTGATTAGTGAAGGGATTATTACCACACATCATGGATTAGTCTTTATTTAGTGTTCTAGGCATAGAGATTGCTTGATTAGTTGCTTAAACGATTGCAAGATTGTCCATTTAGATTCCCAAATCAATGATTCCATCCCTAGATTTCGTTTTTAGTAATTTGTTAATCATAATGGAAATGAGCAAGCTCCAAGGGGCAATGGAAACCCCTTGCATGCGCCTAGACAAGGGAGAACCATAGGGGCTGGTGATGCTCCAAATATTCACCAAAATAGATATGGTATTCAACCTCCACCGGTTCACAACAACACCTTTGAAGTGAAGCCAGCTTTCATCTCCATGGTTCAACAAGACAAGTTCCATGGTTTGCCTATGGAGGATCCACTTGATCATTTGGATAACTTTGATAGAGTTTGTGGGTTGTTCAAGATGAATGGTGTGAGTGAGGATGCTTTCAAGCTAAGACTCTTTCCCTTCTCTCTTGGGGATAGAGCAAGGCAATGGGAGAAAAACTTGCCTCAAGGTACCATCACCTCTTGGGATGAATGCAAGAAAGCTTTCCTATCTAAGTTCTTCTCCAACTCAAGGACAGCCAAGTTGAGGAATGAGATCTCTAGCTTCACTCAAAAGAACAATGAGTCTTTCAATGAAGCATGGGAAAGATTCAAGGGCTACACTATGCAATGCCCTCATCATGGCTTCACACAAGAGTCTCTCCTAAGCACCATCTATAGAGGTGTCCTTCCAAAGATTAGAATGCTTCTTGATACCGCAAGTAATGGGAACTTCTTAGGCAAAGAAGTAGAAGATGGTTTGGAGCTTGTTGAGAATCTTGCCTTGAGTGATGGTAATTACAATGAAGACTATGATAGAGCTCCAAGGGGAAGTGAGTATGAGTCTACAAAGAAAGAGATGAAATCTCTACATGACAAGATGGACAAGCTTATGTCTTCAAATCAAAGGCATGTACATTTTGTTGAAGAGAACCAAGAGGATTGTGAGGATCAAGTTGAGTATCAAGAGGGTCAAGAGGTGGTAAATTTCGTGGGTGGCCAAAGGGGCTACAACAACTACTCAAACAACAACTATAAGGGGAATAACAACCTCTCTTATAGAAGTACTAATGTAGCCAACCCCAGAGATCAAGTCTACCCTCCACAAGCTACTCAAAACAAACCTTTTATGCCTTACAACAATCAACAAAAAGGTTTTGCACCAAGGTCTAATTACCATGGAGGAAACCAAGGCAACTTTGGTGGGCAAAAGTATAACCAAGGCAATGCTCCACCGGATTTTAATCAAACTTCACAAGGTCCTCCACAAGACAATGTTCAGTTTATGCTTCAACAAATACATCAAGGTCAAGCAAATAGTGATGCTAACATGGGAAAGAAGATTGCTGAAATTAACACAAGGATGGATTCTTCACTTAATGAACTTGCTACTAAAATTGGGGGTCTTCAACAAAAGTTCAAGCAACTTGAGAAAGGCAAGGCTTCTAGCTCAAACTCTCAAGGCACTCTACCGGGAAAGTGTGAGGCAAACCACAAGGAATACATCAATGTTATTACTTTGAGAAGTGGAAAGAAGTTGCCTCCAAGGACAAGTCCTTTGATCAATGAGGACATTGAAATCCAAGATGGAGAGGATAGCTTTGAAAAAGCTCAAGATGCTATAACATTTGATGATGTGTATATTGCAAAGAGAAGCAAGGAAGTGGTAAAGGAGAAGCCAAAAGAGGATGTGCAACAAAAGGAGTCCACCTTTGTTCCTCCACCTTACAAGCCTAAGCTTCCTTTCCCCGGGAGGTTTAAGAAACAATTGGTGGAGAAATACAAGGCTATGTTTGACAAGCAAATCAAAGACATTGAGCTCAAGATGCCTTTGGTGGATGCATTTATGATGATTCCACAATATGCTAAGTTCTTGAAGGATACCGTGGAACAAAGAGCAAGGGACATCCAAGGAGTTATGTTGCTTGCTCAAGAGTGTAGTGCAATTATTCAAAGCAATGTGATACCAAAGAAGCTTGGAGACCCCGGTTCTTTCGCTATACCATGCGCCCTAGGTCCTCTTGGGTTTGAAAATTGCTTGTGTGATCTTGGAGCTAGCTTCAACCTCATGCCCTATTCAATAGCTAAGAAGCTTGGTTTCACCAAGTACAAGGAGTGTGGAATCTCTCTAATACTTGCGGATAGGAGTGTGAGGATGCCTATTGGAGTTCTTGAGGATTTGCCTCTCAAGGTTAGCAACTTCATCATTCCCACGGATTTCATGGTGCTTAAGATGGATGAGGAGCCAAAGGATCCTTTGATTTTGGGAAGACCTTTCCTAGCTACAGCTGGTGCTATCATTGATGTGAAGCATGGGAAGATTAGTTTGCATCTTGGAAAAGGGGTTGAGTTGAAGTTTGACATAAAGGAGACCTTGAGGAAGCCAACCATTGATGGTCAAGCATTCTACATTGAGACTATGGATGAGTTGGCCGATGAGTTACTAGAGGAAATAGCTCAAGAAGACCATCTTAGTGTAGCTCTCACCAAACCACATGGAGAGAATGGGTATTTGCATGAGGAAACACTAGCATACATGCAAATGCTTGATGCACGCAAGGCACTAGATGGGGAGGAAAGCTTTACAAGATTGGTAGCTTCATGTGAGGGTAAAGAAGAACTTAACCAAGACAAGGGATCCATGAGGGTTGAGGCTTCAAGTCAAGGACAAGAGGAAAGGCTAGAGGCGCTTGAGGATGGCGAATTGGCTAAAGACCTTGATGAGGATTGGAGTGAACTCAAAGCTCCAAAAGTGGAGCTCAAACCACTCCCCATTGGATTAAGGTATGCTTTCTTAGGCCCTAACTCTTCTTATCCCATCATTGTAAATGAAAACTTGAGTGATGATGAGCTCAACTCTCTCCTTAATGAGTTGAGAAAGTATAGGAGAGCTATTGGTTACTCTTTGAGTGATATCAAGGGCATATCTCCTATACTTTGTACTCATAGGATTCACCTTGAAAATGAAAATGCTTCCTCAATTGAACACCAAAGAAGATTAAACCCAAACCTTAAGGAAGTAGTGAAAAAGGAAATCTTGAAACTTTTAGAAGCTAATGTGATCTATCCTATTAGTGACAGCACTTGGGTTTCCCCGGTGCATGTTGTCCCTAAGAAGGGTGGAATCACTGTGATTAAGAATGAAAAGGATGAATTGATACCAACTAGAACTATCACCGGCCATAGAATGTGCATTGATTACCGAAAACTTAATGCTTCTACTAGAAAAGATCATTTTCCCCTTCCTTTTATTGACCAAATGCTTGAGAGATTGGCTAACCATCCTTTCTATTGTTTCCTTGATGGATATAGTGGGTTCTTTCAAATACCCATTCATCCTAATGATCAAGAGAAGACCACTTTCACATGCCCTTATGGTACCTTTGCATATCGAAGGATGCCATTTGGGTTATGTAATGCTCCAGCTACCTTTCAAAGGTGCATGATGAGTATCTTCTCCGATCTTATTGAGGAAATGGTAGAAGTTTTTATGGATGACTTTTCTGTGTATGGTGCCTCTTTTTCTGCATGTCTTGCTAATCTTTGCAGGGTTCTACAAAGATGTGAAGAGTCTCACTTGGTTCTTAATTGGGAGAAGTGCCACTTCATGGTCAACCAAGGGATTGTGTTGGGTCATAAGATTTCTGAAGATGGTATAGAAGTGGACAAGGCCAAGATAGATGTTATGGTCAAGATGGCGCCACCAACCAATGTGAAAGGCATAAGGAGTTTCCTTGGGCATGCGGGGTTCTATAGGAGATTCATCAAGGATTTCTCCAAGATTGCTAGGCCTATGACAAGGCTCCTTTGTAAGGAGGTGGAATTTCAGTTTGATAAGGAATGCTTGCAAGCCTTTGAGACAATCAAGAAAGCCCTTGTGAGTGCTCCTATTGTGCAAGCACCGGATTGGAGTCTACCATTTGAGATCATGGCAGATGCTAGTGATTATGCGGTTGGGGCTGTGCTTGGACAAAGGAAAGAGAAGAAGCTACATGTGATCTACTATGCTAGTAGGACACTTGATGATGCTCAAACCAAGTATGCAACAACAGAAAAAGAACTCTTGGCTGTGGTGTTTGCTTTTGAGAAATTCAGATCCTATTTGGTGGGTTCAAAGGTGATAGTCTACACCGATCATGCTGCATTGCGCCACATCTATGCTAAAAAGGAGACTAAGCCAAGGCTCCTTAGATGGATCTTGCTTCTTCAAGAGTTTGACATGGAGATAGTTGACAAGAAGGGTGTGGAAAATGGTGTAGCTGATAATTTGTCAAGAATGAGGATTGAGGATGCCTTGCCAATCAATGAATCCCTACCGGAGGAGCAAATTATGATGATCAAGAGCATTGCTAGTGCACATGGAGTTGGAAGGAAGCTAGAAGAGATTCAAGGTATAGAGGTCAAGGGTGAGCCTTGGTATGCTGATTTTGTTAACTACTTGGTGTGCAATGAGGAACCAACACATCTCAACACCTATCATAAGAAAAAATTTATGAGGGATGTATCACACTTCTATTGGGATGAGCCTTATCTCTACAAAAGGTGTGCTGATGGGATCTATAGAAGATGTGTGGCACAAGAAGAGGTTGAGAGTGTGATTTTTCATTGCCATGGGTCCAAGTATGGGGGTCATTTTGCCACTTTCAAGACAGCTACAAAGGTTCTTCAAAGCGGATTTTGGTGGCCTACATTGTTCAAGGACACTCATGAGTTCATCAAGACATGTGAACCTTGCCAAAAGAAGGGAAACATAAGCAAGAGGGATGAGATGCCCCAAAACCCTATCTTAGAAGTGGAGTTGTTTGATGTATGGGGCATAGACTTCATGGGACCTTTCCCATCTTCTTATGGAAACAAGTATATCTTGGTAGCAGTTGATTATGTCTCCAAGTGGGTAGAAGCCATTGCAAGTCCTACCAATGACTCCAAGGTTGTGGTGAAGATGTTCAAGAGTATAATCTTCCCAAGGTTTGGTGTACCAAGAGTTGTGATTAGTGATGGGGGAAGCCATTTCATCAACAAGGTCTTTGAAGGGTTATTGAGCAAGCATGGTGTCAAGCATAAGGTAGCCACTCCTTACCATCCTCAAACTAGTGGTCAAGTGGAAGTCTCAAACCGTGAGATCAAGGCTATTCTAGAGAAAACTGTGGGTATAACAAGAAAGGATTGGGCAATCAAGCTTGATGATGCTTTGTGGGCTTATAGAACAGCTTTCAAGACACCAATTGGAAGGTCTCCTTTCAACCTTGTGTATGGGAAAGCTTGCCATTTACCAGTGGAGATTGAACACAAGGCTTTGTGGGCTGTGAAACTTCTCAACTACAACATAAAGACAGCCCAAGAGAAGAGATTGATTCAACTCCAAGAGCTTGAGGAGATTAGGCTTGAGTCTTATGAAAGCTCAAGGATCTACAAGGAGAGAACCAAGGCTTTCCATGACAAGAGGATTGTGAAGAAGGAGCTGAGTGTTGGTGACAAAGTCCTTCTCTACAATTCAAGATTGAAGTTGTTCCCGGGTAAGCTCAAGTCAAGGTGGGGAGGCCCTTTTGAGATTCAAGAAGTTTTGCCTTATGGAGCCATCACTTTGATTGGGAAGAATGGAGAGAGCTTCACAGTCAATGGGCATAGGGTCAAGCCATATTTGGTGAATGAGCCTAAAGAAGAGACAAGCTCATGCCTTCTTCAAGAACCAACTCATACCTAAGGAAGTTTGGAAAGTCAAGCTTAGAGACTTTAAACAAGCGCGCTTGGGAGGCATTCCCATGGTATCCTTGTATATATTCTATCTATCTAGTTTCAATAATCTGTTTTTGAGTGTTTGTGATCATCAGGTTTGGATAAGAAAAGTAAGAGTTAAGGGAAGAAAGGTTGTAAAAAAAGGGTCAGCTGGGGGTCGCATCGGGATATTGCACATCGGGCAACAAGCCGATGCGACACGTCCTGGGATTCGCATCGACCTCTGGCATCGGAGACCAATCCCGATGCAAGAAGGGAAGAGCGCTTCAGGGACGCATCGGGCAACTGCCCGATGTGAAGCCTCCCGTTCTTCTAAGAGCCGCATCATTTAAGGGCGCATCGGGCAACTGTCCGATGTGAAGCCTTCCGTTCTTCGCTTCAATTTGCATCGGCCAAGGTGCATCGGACAACAGCCCGATGCGAGCCATCCTAAAATTCGCATCGGTCTATGGCACCGGATAACTGTCTGATGCACCCCCAAAGGTACCAATATGGGAAAGATTAGAGGTGCAAATGATGAGTAAACCGAAAGGCAAAGGCAAGCTAAAATAAAGGGGAAACAAGAAATGGTACGCGATAGTGGAAGTGGAAGTGCAAAGGAAGCTCCCGGTAAAGAACCCACGGCCAATAAAATCTACAAAGCTCTTATGGCTATGGAACACCAAGGGACAAGGTACCCACACATGGAGACACTCCGGGAGCTCGGGATATTTGAGGATGTGTTAGCTCTCTTCACCAACATGGGAATGCGACAATTCTTCCAAATGGCTCACCCAACCCATCAAGTCCCACTTTGCCAATTACTCTCCACATTGAAGGTGGTGTTTTACCCCCTTTGCGCTGAACCAACCGAAGAGGAAGAAGCAGATGGACATGGCTTAATAAAATTTAAGGAGGGGAGAAAGAACTTCAGGATGACCTTCAAGGAGCTAAGTGAAGTATTTGGGTTAGCCGAAGGATGGAGGAGAGGGAAGCTGATGGAATTTGAAAAGGGTGAACTCGCAAGTTTGTGGAGATACATTGGAGTTGGCAATTTCAGGCCCGGTATGAGCAAGAGTACTTCTATCACCCATCCCGCAGTGAGATATGCACACAAGGTGCTCGCCCACACACTTTTCGCAAGGAAGGAGTGCGGATATGTTCTTGAGGATAAGCTTGAGCTCTTGGACATGGGGATCAAGGACATTCTCCCAAGCATAAAGATTGATGGAGAAGTAACAATCTTGCGAGGTGATAGCTCGGGAATAGGGTTGATCTCTGTGGTTATGAAAAGATTGTAGAGTTACAAGGAGTGGGCAATGACAACTACAGATTACCAGCCACAACTCAGCATTGGAGGAATTGTAACTCCCATCCTACTCGCATGTGGAGCTGATCTTGGAGTGGTTACAAGTGAGATGAAATGGATGGACATCCAATACCTTAGCAAGACAAAGTTCCTCGAGGGGAGGTTAGGGCAAAGCTATGCCTACAAGTTTGCCTACAGTGACACGGAAGTGGCAAAAGTCAAGCTCCCTTGCCCACACTTGACGAGTTTCACCACACGAAGACACATAGATTTTCGTCCTTCCAATGATGAGCTCTATGATTCTTCAAGAGAACCTCCACTTCAAAGCATAAGGAAGCACAACGGTCCCCCTAGGAAGAGAAGTGGAAGCAACCCACAAGAGGAGACACAAGAGGAGACCCAAGAGGAAGCGCCCCAAAGCCCTACATATGGAAGCCAAAAGTACTTCTTTGAGGCCTATGATTCCCCCATCCCTTCTCAACCCTTGAGAGAAGCACATCACCGCATCAACATTCTCCAAAGGTGGAATAAATACCAAGACAAGGCCATTAGGAAAATGGTCAAAACTATCAAGGGAATGGCAAAAGAAATCAAGGGACTTAAGGACAAGATAGGGGGTGCTTCTTCATCAAAAGGGCGCGAGGCTGCACATGAGGGAGAAGATATGGATGAGAGTGATGTGGGTCTCGATAGAAGACATTCGTTCCATGTCCAAGAAAGGAGTACTTCTCACAATGACCCACCAATATCATCATACCATGAGACCGGCCGAAGGAAGAGAAAGCCAATGCGATCACCAACTCTGGAGTCGAGTAATCAGTCATACTCGATGGGCGAATCCTCTTCCTCCTCCACTCACATTTGATCAAGGTAACACTCCATACCATTGTAAATAACATCTAGTTTTCATTTCTTACATTTTTGAAATCTTCTCCAAGCTTGGATTACACAAGAGACTGTGTAATTTAAGTTTGGGGGAGTATGGTATTTGATTTTGTGTTTTGTGATTCTTATTTTCTTTTCTCATGCATATTTGAGTCTCATCTAAGGCATAGAAAAAAAAAAGTGTTAAAAATTTTGAAAATTTCAAAAAAAAATATAATGTAGTTGCATTTGCATTTGTCACATAAGTAAGATTGAGTCTAGAATTTTTATCATTTAGGTTGTTTGCATATGCATTGGGAGCAATGATGAGCCTATCCTTGTAGATTTTTAACTCTTGTAATCAATTCAATACCCTAGTTAGTAGTTCTTTAATGCTTGTGAATGAATTTGAAAGTAAGGAAGAACCATGCTTGGACCACCTCATTTGTCACTAGTTTTTGGTTGAAATATGGTCTTGAATTTGATAGCCAACTCTACTCACTTAAACCGAATTTGGACATTTAATTATCATGCTTGCATTGAAAGTGAATTCATGGATTGAAAATACTTGAGCTTTCTTACTCACTTTGCCACCCTCTTGCTAGCTCAAGTAGAACTCCTACCAAACCTTACCTCCTTTGAAGCCAATTGTTTTTGTGTGACTACTTGTGAGGCCTTTATTTCGATTGAACTTAGCATAAAGTGTTAGGTTTGAAACGACAAGTATAGACTTTCATGTAGATTCTAACCTTGCATTTTGAGGTTAGCTTTAGGCTTAGGATTTGGGGGTTTAATTGGTTGTGATAATACTTGATGAGTTGTGGAAAAGTTGGGAAGAAAGAGATGATGGATAAAAGGGTTGGTGGAAAATAAGGGGAAGAATGGTTTGAAATGGAGAGTCTTGGGTTTTAAGAAGGAATAGCTCTAAGTAAATAAAAAGTGTTAGGTGGTCTTAAGAAATCAAAAGAGCCAAAGGGCCAAGTAAAAAAAAAAAAATATATATATATATATGCAAGGCCACCTAGAAATCAAAAGAAGAGCTAAGTTAATAAGTGTAGACTACTCCATTCACCAAAATTGCTAAGTTGAAGAAGTTCCCCCTTAAGGCTTTAAAAAGAGAAAAATGTTCGAAATTCAAAGGGTTTAGCAAGGCACAAAAGCCTTGATGAAAGGGTAGATTCTAGAGGGTTGAGTGAGCAAAAAAATGAATGAGAGGGGTGTAGGATCATTGATAGTATTTCGGGTAGATGATAGTCTATCCTTGTATGCATCACTTGTTTCTTACCTTTAGCATTATGCATATGGTTCAATCCTTTTGAGTGTTACCCTTACTTAAATGCAAAACCGGATGAATTGGGATCATTTTTATCTCAAAACCCAGTCCTTAAACCAAATGAATTCACTAGCCTTGCAATGTCATGATTCATGGTTTTGATCTTAATGAATGTTAAAGAGTTGGTTTGATAGGGAGACTTGTTTTGATTAAATTCTTAGTACACTTGAATGTTGAGATGGGCATGGCTAACTCTTTTGGAGTAGGAAGTATTCACATGCATTCTAGAATTAAGAACTAGGATATTGAGTTGATTATTATTGTTAACCATCTTGGATATTGAGCTCCCACTTTCAAACCTCTCTCCTTAGCTTGTGTTTCATTTGCTTGTGGACAAGCAAAAGGCAAGTTTGGGGGAGTTGATATGTCCATATTTTGCATCATATTTCTCTCCATTTAGTGTAAGTTTGTCATCATTTAGGATCCTTATTTAGCATCATTGTATTGCATTTCGATCATTTAGAGTCTAGGATCTCTTTGCATGTTCTTTTGCATGTTTTGGTGCATTTGGAGTCTTGATCAGGTGAAAAGGACACTATGGAGGCGTGGATGGAGCTGGAGAAGGATTGCATAGCACTTGGAGGAGAAAGGAGTCACCAAGAAGATGAAGGAGAAGATTTCTCGCGCTGGATCGACGAGATGGATCGACGAGTACGTCGATCCAAACTTCCAGGAGTTCGGTTCGATGAAACGGATCGACGTAGCTCGTCGATCCAAACTTCCAGGGGTTCGGATCGATGAAACAGATCGACGAAGTACGTCGGACCAGTTTTCCAGGGGTTCGGTTCGACGACATGGATCGACGAAGTCGTCGAACCAAACCCAAACGCCATAGAGATGGCTTGATAGGTTGCTTAAATGATTGCAAGATTGTCCATTTAATTGCCCAAATCAATGATTCCATCCCTAGGTTTCGTTTTTAGTATTTTGTCAATCTTGATTAGTAGTTAATTGCGTCATTAGTGCTTGATTAGTAGTAATTAAGGTTTAGTTTCATATTATTGAACTTGTAGTGTCTCTCTTAGCTAGTTGTTTGTTTTAAATTGTTGCTTATCACCTTAAACCCTTTCAATTTAGCTTAGCTTAAACAAAACTTTGCATTCTTATTGAATCATCTCCCAAGATGGATTGATATCTCAAATATTGCAATGATATGAGCAATTGAGGAATTGCTCCAAGATAAAAAAAAATCTTGTTTCAATCCTCCTAACCCATGGATCGTGGTGGAAAAACAGAGAGAAGAACAGGAAGCATAGATCCTAAAAAGTGGCCTTACTAATCCCCCTCACATCCATGGCGTGTGGGAAGGGAAATATTAGTATCTTGGATTTTGTTTTAAGGAATCCCCTAAATCTTTCTAGGACAAGGAGATTGCTGAAAACAGAGAGGTCTTTCTCAAGATCCTCTAGGCATTAAAGACCCAAATCCAAGAAGAGATTCTATTAAGAGCAAAAAAGACCAAAGCTTTATACCCTTAAACCCTCTTAATCACCCCAAACCGTAAAACCTTGGAGTATTACTCTCTCCTCAAGTTCGGATCACTCATAAACACAGGTCTTGAGAGATTTAACATGTTCGGTTTGAGTTGAACAGAAATTAAACTAATAGAAAGCGAGATTAAGAGAAGTACTTAGATTAAAAACTAAAGCTTAAGGTTTTTACAAAAATAAAAAGCTTCAAAACATTAAAAATGGCGTTCTTGCCTTAAAGGAACAGAGGCAAAACGAAAACTAAAGATTAGGATGTGTTGATGGCCAAAAATAGGTCTAAGGCCTTTTATACAAAAAGGGTAATGGTCCCCTCACTAGAGTCCAAATCTTGCAAGCTGTCCGGTAAGGCTTGAGATCGACCAGGCTTGTCGATCCTCCTCTCGATCTTGCGCATGGAACGTCTTCTTTAGCTCGATTGTTTGCTCGATCTAGTTGGGTAGATCGAGTGCTTCCATCGATCGTCTTGTCGATCCTTTAGTGATCGAGTTGCGTCCTCGATCTTTCGCTCGTTCTTCCATTGCGTGCATGCTTGCGCTCGATCTTCACGGTCGATCTCTGGACTCGATCTACTTCACTGGAACGACTTCGTAACTCGATCTTGTGGCCGATCCCGTCTAGATCGACCTTCCTAGCTCGATCCTCAGCTCAATCCTCGTGTACTTTGTTATATGCTCGAACTCTCCTAAGCGTCCATAGACTCCACTTTGCTCCTTAGCAGATCCACGCAACCTCCATAGCTCCAGTGTGTCCAAAACAACCTGAATATGATGCAAATATGCACGAAACATGCAAATGCTAATGCAAAGTGCCTAAGGACCTAAAATGAGACAATTGGTGCAAACTAGTCTATTTTGAGTGTTATAAACATGAAAATGTATTCTAAATGCAAGAGAAATATGCAAAATATATGAGTATATCAAGTCCCCCAACTTGCCTTTTGCTTGCCCTCAAGCAAACAAAATTCAAGCAAGGGAGAGAGGTTTGAAAGTGGGAGCTCAATATCCAAGGTTGCCAAAACTAATGATCAACTCAACATCCTAGTTATTAGTTCTAAAATGCACGTGAACCTATTCTACTCCAAAAGAGTTAGCCATGCCCATCTCAACATTCAAATGTACCTAGATTTAAATCAAAACAAGCCTCCCTATCAAACCAACTCTCTAACATTCATTAAGCTTGTTACCGTGAATCATGACATTGCAAGGAAAGTAAATTCATTTGGCTTAAGGGGCTGGGCTTTTGAGATAAAAATGATCTCAATTCATCCGGTTTCGCATTTAAGTAAGGGTAGCACTCAAGAAAGATTGAACCATATGCATAATGCTAAAGGTAAGAAACAAGTGATGCATACAAGCAAAGATTTTCATCTACCCGAAATGCTATCAATGTTCCTATGCCCCTCTCATTCATTTTTTTAGCTCACTCAACCCTCTAGGATCTACCCTTTTCCTCAAGGCTTTTTGTGCCTTGCTAAACCCTTTGAATTTCCTCCTCATTTCCTCTTTTTAAATCTCTAAGGGGGAACTTCTTCAACTTATCAATTTCGGTGAATGGAGTATTCTATTCTTATCAACTTGGCTCTTCTTTGATCTCTAGGCAACCTTATATATATATATATATATTTTTTTTCTTGGCCCTTTCGGCTCTTTTGAGTTCTCAAGACCACCTAGCATATTTTCTTTATTTACTTAGAGCTATTACTTTTAAAACCCCAAGACTCTCCATTTCAAACCATTCTTCCCCTTATTTTTCCTCCAAGATTGGTTATGGTAGGGGTACCACTTGAGCTAGCAAAAGGGTGGTAAAGTGGATAAGAAAGCTCAAGTATTTTAATCCATGAAATAAATTTCAATGCAAGCATGATAATTAAATGTCCAAATTCGGTTTAAGTGAGTAGAGTTGGTTATCAATTTCAAGACCCATTTCACCCAAAATCAAGTGACAAATGAGGTGGTCCAAGCATGGTTCTTCCTTACTTTTAAATTTATTCACAAGCATTAGAGAACTACCAACTAGGGTTTTGAATTGATCACAAAAATTAACAACCTACATGGATTAGCTCATCATTGCTCCCAATGCATATGAATGCAATCCTAAATGATTAAAAATTCTAGACTCAATCCTAAAATATTTTAAAATGCAAATGCAGGCTATATGAATTTTTTTGAAATTTTCAAATTTTTTTTCTGATTTTTTTTTTTTGTATTTTTCTATGCACTTAGATGAGACTCAAGGATGCAAACACAAAATAAGATTCAAATAAAACATGTCAAAACATGCTCTCTCCCAAACTTGAATGACAACGTCTCGGTGTCACACAAGTCCAAGAGAAGGCCAAAACACAAAGCAAAAACTGAAAATAAATATAAATGCGTGGTATGTACAATGGTTTGTTGTTTTGGTACCTCAATCCTGCGAAGTGGAGGAGGAGGATAGCGATGAGTCCATTTGGAGTGGGATAGTTGCCCTGCTTCAATGTAGCACGCTTCCCCCGGAGGTAAGAATTCAAGTCCTTCTAGGCAGTTTATAATAGCGCCGTAGGGGCTTGGGAGGATGTAGGATTTCTTCTCATGTTGCTTATCCTTGAAGTAATAAGCGAATGTGTTTGGGGCAAGTGGGGGTCCGAAGAAACGTTTTGCAAGCATGTAGCTGTGGTCCATGTAAGCCCTTTCCGTGCATGCTTGGAAGAAGGTAAGGTCTACTCCCGCTTTCTCAAAGAGGGGAGTTAGAAATCCCCCTATGGTGATGGCGCATGACCTCGATCTACGCACCATCCTCTTGTATCTGACCAAGGCAGTGGCTAAGATGCATCCGTAGTTAACATCTTCCCCAAAGTTGTCATCCACCGGGTCTTCCTCATTAGCTGTGAGCCACCCCTCATCCCACAAGATCTCTTTTACACCTTCAGAGAGAAAACTCAGCTCATTCTCCCCCACGGTTGAACCTGTTGTCTTTCCTGCTATGATGTTGGTTAGGAGTTGCAAAGTGTATCGCAGCAATGGATTTCTAACATCTTCAATCTCGGACCCGTTTCCCTTAAAGGTCCCTTCACCAATCAAGTTCCATAATGCGTTTGCTGACTCGAACTGTGGGAACTCGGCTGAAGGAGCTTCGGGATTGAACTGGTATGCCTCGCTTATATCGTCTATGGTCAGGCTAAATACGTTCCCCCGAACCTTGAATGTCACGCGTCCGGTTGATGGTGTTGGTGTTCTTGGATTCTCGTAGACGAGCTCCATTGTGGATATAAAGTGCAAGGTCACCTCTGGGTAGGTAGGACAATCCAGGGTTGAAAGAATGCCGAGCTCCATATTGTCGAGCAGCTCATCGAAGGGACCAAGCAATCCGACTTCTTCCAAGAAGGTCCGGCTTGCAAACTTTGTAAGAAACATTGAGCCTAAAGCGAGTCCGTTTTTCCTCCTCAGTCCACACCAACAGCCCAGCTTGTGGTGAGTATCTGAACCCTGATGCCATAGTATTTGAGACGGAAGAGCTTGCAAAAAGAATGAGGATATGGCGATTTTTGCTCAAGGAACAAGGCAAGCAAGTAGAACAAGGATTTCAAACTCTATGCGATATGTCTAAATTTTTTTAAAATTGTTTGTTTTTTTTTTTTTTTTTTAAATATTTCTAAAATTTGAGAGGAATCTATAAAGGGAAAAATTTTGGTTGCAAGTAAACGAGAGTGTGAGGCAAGGTCCTTATAAAGAGAGAAATTTTGGATCTATGCATGCAAGAGTTATTGAAAATCGTAGTCAAAGCACAGCCACCAAGGTAAAGGTGTCAGCCTTGACCAGAATTCAAAATTCAAAAGGGGAGGGAAAGAGAGAAAGAGAGGGAAATTCGAAATCTTTCCTCGGCATGAGATCGAGTCAAATTGGTCGATCTTGACCTCGATCTCATGCCTATTTAGCCCGCGAGTGCGTGGTCTGATCGATCGGTTGCTCGATCTGAATCAGACCGAGCCTTAGATCGATTGGCTTTCTTGATTCGTGATCCTGCGTGGTTGGGATTTCTCCGTTTTAGATCGAGCTCCCAAGTCGATCGCAAGGTAATTTTGGCAAAGATCGAGTGACATGATCGATCTGGATATCGATCGTTTTATCCAGATTGAGTGAACCTAGTCGATTCACACCCCGTTTGTAATGCAATTTACACGCATGGGTGGGTCATCCTCTCGCAACCGACTGATTCACTCGATCGTCCTATTCGATCCGTGAAGGATCGAGTGACTTGATCCGATTCGCTTGATCGATCTAGTAAAGATCAAGTCAACAGTGGTCGATCGTGCACTCGATCTTCTGCCTACCTTCTCTTTTATTAATTACAAGAACTTGATCCTCGGTTCCATCCTCCCTGTACCTACACACTTAAACTTGTAAAGCATAAAATTGAAACAGAATTAAACCAAAATTATGTACAATGATAAACATGGGAATGCCTCCCAAGTGCGCTTTTGTTTAACGTCGTTTAGCTCGACTTTACTTGGTTAGGCGAGTGGGGGATCTTGGAGAAGCAGTGTGGCGCTTTCCTTGCCGCAGTCACTTGCCTTGTAAGGTTTGACCCTGTGCCCGTTCACAGTAAAGTTCTCTCCTCCCGTGCCAATCAAAGTCACTGCCCCGTACGGTAATACTTCCTTAATCTCAAATGGACCGCACCACCTGGCCTTGAACTTCCCGGGGAACAACTTCAAACGTGAGGTGTAGAGCAGAACTAGACTTCCCACTTTCAGCTCCTTGAGCACCAGCTTTTTGTCATGAAAGGCTTTAGTCCTCTCTTTATATATCTTGGCGCTTTCATAAGCATCCATCCTCAACTCATCAAGCTCATTAAGTTGCACAAGCCTTTTCTCTTGGGCTGTCTTGAGAGTAATGTTTAACTGCTTCACGGCCCAAAGAGCTTTGTGCTCTAGCTCCACAGGGAGATGGCAAGACTTGCCATAGAGGAGGTTGAAAGGCGTTGTTCCTATTGGTGTTTTGAAGGCTGTTCTATATGCCCAAAGAGCATCATCAAGCTTGCTTGACCAATCCTTCCTAGTAACACCCGCTGTCCTTTCCAAGATGGTCTTGATCTGCCGATTTGAAACCTCCACTTGTCCACTTGTTTGAAGGTGATATGGTGTGGCTACCTTGTGCTTAACTCCATGCTTTCTCAAGAGACCCTCAAAAACCTTGTTGATGAAGTGGCTTCCTCCGTCGCTAATCACAATCTTAGGGACTCCAAACCTGGGGAAAATGATTGCATCACACATAATCTCGAAGGGTAATTCCCAATCCGGAGATTGCACTATAGGCGCGGTGACTAAGGCTTCTTTGATGGTCTTAAATGCTTGTAGACATTCCTCATCAAAGATGAACTCGGTTTCCTTGCACAATATCCTCGTAAGTGGACGTGCTTTTTTGGAGAAATCCTTGATAAATCTCCTATAGAAACCGGCATGCCCCAAGAAACTTCTAATCCCTTCCACATTCACTGGAGGTGCCAAGCTAACCATGACCTCAATCTTGGCTCTATCAACTTCAATACCCTTTTCTGATATCTTGTGACCAAGGACAATCCCTTCTCTGACCATGAAGTGGCATTTCTCCCAGTTGTGGACAAGATTGGTTTCCTCACGTCTCTTGAGAACCCTACAAAGATTAGACAAACAGCCACCAAACGAAGCACCATATACAGAAAAATCGTCCATGAAAACTTCAACCATCTCCTCTACAAGATTAGAGAAAATAGACATCATCCATCTTTGAAAGGTTGTTGGTGCATTACATAACCCAAATGGCATCCTTCGATATGCAAAGGTACCATAAGGGCATGTGAATGTGGTTTTCTCTTGGTCATTAGGGTGAATTGGGATTTGAAAGAAACCACTATAGCTATCAAGAAAACAGTAGTATGGGTGATTGCCTAATCTTTCTAACATTTGGTCAATGAAAGGTAAAGGAAAGTGGTCTTTTCTGGTGGCCAAGTTAAGTTTTCTATAGTCAATACACATCCTATGACCGGTTATGGTCCTAGAAGGTATCAACTCATCTTTCTCATTTCTTATAACCGTGATACCCCCTTTCTTTAGTACCACATGGACTGGAGAGACCCATGTGCTGTCACTGATAGGGTATATCACGTTAGCTTCCAAAAGTTTTAAGATTTCTTTCTTGACCACCTCTTTCAAATTTGGGTTCAAACGCCTTTGATGTTCAATTGAAGAAGTGTTTTCATTATCCAAGTGAATCATGTGAGTACAAAGCATTGGTGAAAGGCCCTTGATGTCACTGAGTGAGTACCCAATGGCCTTTCTATACTTCCTCAACTCCCTAAGGAGTGAGTCCAACTCATCATCACTTAGATTTTCATTTACAATGACCGGGTAGGTATCATTGGTCCCTAAGAAAGCGTACCTTAGCCCATTTGGAAGCTGTTTGAGGTCCACCTTTGGGGCTAGTAGCTCGCTCCAGTCTCCATCTTGACTTGTGTAGAGGTTGCTGTCCTCAGTTGTACTTCTTGATCCCGAGTCATGCACTTTCAAACTACCTTCTTCAACCGCCTTTACCGCAGAGATCGAGTCTACTAGTCGATTGTTCACTCGATCCTGACTAAATCGAGTATCCTCTGTCGATCCAGCTGGTCGTTCGGAAACAGATCGAGTGGGAGATCGATTCCCTTGGTCGTTCTCCGAGCAGATCGAGTCTTTCTCGTCGATTGTCTTGTTGATCGTTCCCTCCGAACGAGTCATCTGGTCGATCTCACTGTCGATCTCTAGGCTTTGATCTTCATCCACAATCTTGCGTGAGTCAAGGAGACGGGCATACTCTCTAGTCTGATCACTCTCCACATTCCTTTGTCAAGGCCAGTTGTAGATGGTCCTCTTGTCTCAACTCTTCCAGCAACTCATCAGCCAATGCATCTAAAGCTTCTATGTAGAAAACTTGCCCATCAAATTTCGGTTTTTTCAAGATTTCATTGATGTCAAAGTTCAGCTTGATGTCCTTCCCAAGGTGAAGAGAAATCTTGCCATGCTTGATATATCAATGATTGCTCCAGCAGTTGCTAAAAACGGTCTTCCAAGGATTAGTGGGTCCTTGGGTTCTTCGTCCAACTCTAAAACTACAAAATCCGTGGGTACACTAACATTGCTTATCCTCACGGGTAGGTGTTCAAGCATGCCTGCTGGGAGTCTTATACTTCGGTCTGCCAAAATCAGTGAGATTCGGCACTCCTTTAACTTGATGAAGCCTAGTTTCTTGGCTATGGAGTGAGGCATAAGATTTATGCTTGCTCCGAGATCACACAAACAGTTTTCGAACTTCAAAGGGCCTAAAGCGCATGGAATAGTGAATGACCCTGGATCTCCTAGCTTCTCCGAGGCTATTTCTTTGTGGATGATGGCACTGCATTCTTGACTAAGTACCATAACCTCTCCTTCACCTTCTTTAACCTTCTTAGCGAGAGTATCCTTCAAAAATTTTGCATATTTAGGCATCATTGCTAAACAATAAACCAATGGCAACTTCAGCTCAACATTCCTCAAGTGTTTCTCAAACAAGGCTTTCTGCTTCTCAATCATTTGTTTCTTGAAACGTCCTGGGAAAGGAAGTTTGGGTTTGTATGGTGGAGAAATGAAAGCTTCTTTCTCCTTGCTAACCTCTTCCACTTTACTCTCTAAAACCGCTTCACCCCCTTTCTTTGGTCTTGCAATGTAGACATTGTCAAAGGTGATCTCTTGATCATTCTCCCCCTCTTGAACTACAATGTCCTCATTTTCTTCAAGTGTAGACCTTGGTGGTAGCTGTTTCCCACTCCTCAAAGTTATTGCATTAGCATATTCCTTCAAGTTTTGCTCACACTTGCCGGGTATGCTACCTTGGTTACTTGAACTTGCTTTTTCCTTTTCGAACTGACGCATCTTGTTGGTCAAGGTGGAGATTTGTGTAGAGACTTCAGTGAGAGAAGAGTCAAGCCTGTTGTTGATGTCCACAAACTTCTGATTGTTGCTTGCTTGTATAGAGGCTTGTCCTTGTAGAAGTTGTTGAAACATAGCTAAAACCGGATCCTGAAGTGGTGCTTGAACTTGCTGTTGCTGAGGCACAAAACCGGGTGGATATCCCTTGTTTCCTTGCTGTTGTTGGCCTTGGAAGTTGCCTTGACGTTGCCCTTGAAAACCACTGTTTTGAGTAAACCCACCCTTGTTGAAAGGAACAAAGGGTTTTGCTTGTTGTGCTGGGTAGACTTGATCCTTTGGGTTCTAGACATTGGGGCTGCGGTATGACAGATTATTGTTGCCTTGAAACCTCTGGTTATACCCTTGTGGCTTGTTGTAGTCTACCTAATTCGCTTCCTCAAGGTCAGCTTGACAGGCTTCTCCAAATGCTTCCGCGGCTTCTTCTACAAAATGGACTTGCTTTTGAGTTGCAAGCATCATTTTGTCAATCTTGTCATGAAGTGATTTCAGCTCTTTCTTGTGCGACTCCAGCTCATTACCCCTTGGTATTTGGTCATAGTCCTCAGAGTAGTTGCCATCACTCAATGCCAAGTTCTCTATTAGCTCCATTCCCGCGGTCACTTCTTGTCCAAGGAAGTTTCCTTTGCTAGCGGTATCAAGTAGTAGACGGATCTTGGGCAAAGCTCCTCTGTAGATAGTGCTAAGAAGTGTCTCCTCTGTGAAAGCATGATGAGGACAAGCAATGGTGTAGTCCTTAAACCTCTCTATAGCTTCACTAAATGACTCATTCTGCCGTTGAGCAAAGCCACTGATTTCACCTCGTAGGCGTGCTGTCCTTGTGCTTGAGAAAAACTTGGACAGAAATGCCTTCTTGCAATCAGCCCATGAGGTTATAGTCCCTTGAGGCAGAGTCTTTTCCCAATGCCTTGCTTTGTCCCCAAGTGAGAAAGGGAACAATCGAAGCTTGAAGCTGTCTTCGGAGATGCCATTGATTTTTATCATCCCACACACTTGTTCGAAGTTATCCAAATGCTCTAGGGGATCTTCCAATGCAAGACCGTGGAACTTGCTGTTCTGAACCATGGAGATAAAGCCCAGCTTTATCTCGAAGTTGTTGTTTTGCACCGGAGGAGGGGTGATGCCGAAACGATTATGGTGAGTGTTTGGTGCATCACCCGCACCTATGATCCTTGGCAGCCTTGGAGGATGGTTGGGGTTTCCATTACCCCCACCAGCTGGTCCATGTTGAGGCTGAACATTATCTTGATCGGCCATAGCTCGATCCACTTCCTCAAACTCAGTTGCTTAATTTCTTTTCCTTCTTAGTCTTGCACTTCCAAGTTGATGAATATAATCTAGAGGCTGTAAAAGGTTGTTGTCACCTCTAGATCTCAGATTCATGTATCTGAAAACACAAATAGGAAGGTAGATAAATTAGTATTCAAAATAAAAGTAAAGACTTAGGCTTTACTAAGCTCCAAATCTTAATAGCTTCAAACATAATCCCAACTTGGCAACGACGCCATTTGATAACAGCTTTTTGGAGTGTTAAACAAAGCCTTTAGCATGCTCATGTCATTGCAATACTTAAGGGTCAATCCAACTTGGGGGGTTTGAAGAGTACTAAGAATGCAAAAGCTATATGCAAAGCTAAGTGAAATCCCGAATAATTTGGTGAACAAATGATAATAAAATACTTGTAATGATCAAAACGACTGGAAAACAATTTTAAAATCCCGACCTGGTTAAACGACTAGAAAACTACTTTCAAGGATTTAAAAAGCGCGACTACTAATTTTAAGAAATAGAAATCTATAGGCATTAAAGACCCAAATCCAAGAAGAGATTCTATTAAGAGCAAGAAAGACCAAAGCTTTATACCCTTAAACCCTCTTAATCCTCCCAAACCGTAAAACCTTGGAGGATTAATGTAGCATCTGCGACCAGAAATCCCGAGTATGATCGTGCGGGTCATGGGATGACCGTTGTAGATATGTTCTGATTCGAGTGAGGTTAACCGTGTTCAGGTAAAGATGTTGTACAGTGACTGTGTCCGTGAGAGATTGACGGTACCGTGGCTATGGTCGAGTGAAGATGGACGAGCCGAGTGAAAACTTTGAATAAGTTCGAGAAATTTGACTAAGTGTCGGGATGGGCCATGGGCCGTGAATTTAGTCGAGCGGCTCATGAATTTGGCCGAACGATGTGGGACATGTTCGAGTCGAATTTAAATCAGACCGAACATAACCGGGGGAAAACCGAGACGCATCGGCTAAGGCTGGGTTGGACGGTTTGACTAGGGTTTCCGCCCTATATAAGTGGATTTCAGCTGTGGCCGCGTCTTTTAGTCAGAAAATATCCGAGAGAAGTTCGTGAGAGGTGATTTTGGCCGATAGGTGGAAATTATGTTCGAGCGCTTGTGACCGTAGCCGAGAGGAGATCGGATGTGTTCGAAGGATTGCTGACCGTAGCCGAGAGCGTGCGGCTGCATCCGAGAGGTATCCGACCGTAGCCGAGAGCGTGCGGCTGCATCCGAGCGATATCCGACTGTGTTCGAGAGGCGTGAGATAGCCGAGAAATCCGAGAGTTGTCTGAGAATTGTTCGACTGGTCCGAGAGATATCCGAGAGAAGGAGAATCTGTCTGAGAGATTTCGGTAAGTGATGGGATATCACGAGTTTTGTTGAGTTTCTGCCGAATGTTATTTGACTAATCTGTCTGTCTTGGCCTGTTTCCGAAGGAATACAAAAGCCTGTTCGAGGGAAAGTGAGCGGTTAGAAAGATAGCCGAGAGGAGATTGGATCTCGCGAGTGTAGCCGTAGCGATAGCCGGGAGGACGCGGCTGTGTACGACTAGCACCGAATCTGTTCGAGTAATCACCGAATTGCATCCGACTGAACGTTTGCCTTTGTATCTGGGTTTTGGGGGTTTTATTTATCATGAGTTATTCTGGATATTGGCTTTGTTTTCTGTTTAAGAACCTCTGTTATACGTTTGGAAATGGATTAATTATGCAATAAGAATGGGCTTTTATGAATCGAATCTATTGTTTAAGTTTTAAGAAAAATCTGAAAAATATGCTAAGTATGAATTCTGGCTAGAGTTAGACTCGGGACGGCTGGCCCGGATAGGATTATCGGATTGGGTCGCCATAGGTGGTATCAGAGCATGGTCGATTCTAGGATAGTTCATTTGCATAGTTGGGGTTAGAAATATCCACCTTTCACTGCCGAGTCTCGCGGTCTGTTGTTTCTGTGGAGTTTGGAACTCTTTTATGGTGTTAGCTTCGGGCTAACCGGTTCTGATTTTCTTGCAGATGGCTTCGAGAAGGACTAGGGCTGCAAGGTTGAATGGTGCTGTGAACTCGGGGAGTTCCAGAACTGAGAATGGGGTTGAGAACCGGCAAGAGATTAAGGCTGCTGCGGCGACCGAGGCTGCTGCTGCTGCTGCGAACGCGGCTGCTGCGAATGTGGCTGCGGGTGGAGTGGCGAACGTGGCTAGGAATGCTGCGGGTGCTGTTCCGGATAGGCTGGAGGCCGTGCTGGGTTTGTTAGCTCAGGTGTTGGAGCGTTTACCGGGCGTGGCACCACCAGTGGTTCCAAACGTTGGGAACGTGGCTGTTGAGGAAGCGGATCAGGTCGTGCTGATTCTGTCTTACCTCAAGGTTCTGGATCATATGGCGAGGTTGTGAACCAAGTTCTTTGCTGGAGGAACTGCGCCGATTGAGGCTGATGAGTGGAGGATGAGGCTTGAGAGGAACTTCGAGTCTATCCGATGTCCTGAGGGGTACAAGAGGGACATAGCTGTGCATTACCTGGAGGGTACTGCGCACACCTGGTGGAAAAGTACCACGGGACGTTTGGTGAACCCGAACTGTTCGTATGAGACGTTTTCTGCGATGTTCCAAAGTAAGTACTTCCCGCAGGAAGCTTACAATCAGCTGGAGGCTGAATTTCTGTATCTGCGCCAAGGGACCAAGACGGTTCGGCAGTATGAGACTGAGTTTAAATTGTTACGCAAGTACGTGGGACGTGACCACGATACTGAGGAGAAGCTGATCCGAAGGTTCATGAGCGGACTAAGGGTTGAGCTGCGTAATGGGTGTCTGGTGCGTGACTATGCAACGGTGACGGAGCTGGTTGAGAAAGCGGCTTTGCTGGAGTCTGGGCAAGCAGAGGAGGCTTTGTCTAAGGCTGGTACCGTGACCAGGAGTGGTCAAGCGTCTGGTGGGCAGAACCGCAAGTTTGGAAAGAGTGTTTCGGCTAAGTCAAGTGGAAGCCGCAGCATGTGTGGATCTTGCGGAAAGGTGCATGTTGGTGTGTGTAGGCGTGCATCTGGAACTTGTCATCGTTGTGGTAGCTTGGAGCATAGGATTCGTGATTGTCCTGAGCCAGACTCGAGGTTGGTGAGAGTGTCGGATGGTGTTAGCGGATCTGTGGTGTGTTTCGGCTACGGCGAGCCGGGACATTACAAGCGTGACTGTCCGAAGTCGGGAGCGGCCGAGCAAGCAGCTACTCAGCCTAAGCGTGCAGGAGATGCATTAGCACAACCAGCTAAGAGACAGGCCATCATGCCAAGGGTCTACACCACGACCGTGGAAGGGACTGGAGATCCGACCACTTCTCGACCGATCACTGGTAAGTTTTAGTACTTACGTTTTTCTGAGTTTGTCTGTGTCTGCGTGTTCTGTTAAGTGTCTTAGCATTCTAAGGAGAGAATGTAGGGACCTTATTAATGGGTGAGGTGGAAACCTATGTTCTGTTCGACTCTGAAGCGAGTCATTTTTTTGTTAACCCACTAAGGACCATTGATTTGATTTATTTGAAAAACACTTTTGGATTTTAACCCCCATTTTTAAACCTCTCTCTCGGATTTGTCTTTGTTTGCTTGAGGACAAGCAAAAAGGCAAGTTTGGGGGAGTTGATAGACTCATAATTTAGCATATTTTAGCATCCATATTAGATAGTTTTGCATGTACTTTTGCATTCATTTATCCACTTTTAGTCCCATTTGCATACATATTAGAGTTTAGTGAGTGTTAGCTTAGGTTGTTACATATTTGTACATATTGAGTCCTTATTAGGTGTTTTGGAGGCTTGGAGGACCATATGGAGTTTCATGGATAGCCAAGAGGAGCAAGAGAAGCAGCCAAATGAGAAGCATAAGTCTTTTTAGAAGCATATCGAGTATTTGGAGGTTGGAAATGTATGGGTCCGCACAAAGGCCTTGCACTTAGATTCAGATTCCGAAGCCTTCTTAAGAGTTGTAGAGGATCTATTGCCGTTGGAATCAAGTCATTCGGACCTGTGGTTAGAAAGGTACATCGATTTTGGTTGGGTTCGACGTGTTTGTTCGACCAGCTGCTCGAACCAAACAACCAGGGGTCATGTTCGACGAAGATGTTCGACCAGCTGGTCGAACAACATTTCCAGGAGCAATGTTCGACCAAGATGTTCGACGAGCTGATCGAACATTACACTGACGAATCCCTTTTGTCACTTTGATGGGTCCCTCCTATAAATACTCTTTAGACCTAATTTTTATGGGAACTTTTATTCTCTCTTGTCATAGCTTAAACTTTTATCTTCTTTGAGAGAAAAACCTTGTATTTGCTTTGGATCTTTAAGTTTTATGCAATATCTACTTGAACTTCTATTAATCTTTTCTCTAATCATGTTTAACCTTTCTCTTATCTTTGATATGTTGGGTTTAAGTATGATTAGTGAGTAGTTCCTTAGGAACTTGGGGATGGGTTAGATTTAGGAATTTCTAATGGTTCAATCTTGCAATCTAGGATAAATTCTTTCATCTCTCTTCTTATAAAGTAGTTCTTAATGCCAAATAGCTAATCTTTGCTATTTTGGATAATAGGCATTTCATACACCCACCAAGTGTTTGATGAAATGCTTGAACCAACTTTATAAGAGATTTACATACCTAGCCTAAAACATCATTAGTTGTCTAGGGTGTTTATCATGCTATTAGATTCGTTATTAATGCTTGCAAATCATTTTAATGCTAAAACATCATTAGTTCATTAGGATGATTAGTGAAGGAACTATTACCACACATCATGGATTAGTCTTTAATTAGTATTCTAGGCATAGAGATGGCTTGATTAGTTGCTTAAATGATTGCAAGATTGTACATTTAGTTTCCCAAATCAATGATTCCATCCATAGGTTTCATTTTTAGATAATTGTTAATCTCGATTAGTAGTTAATAGCTTGATTAGTGTTTGATTAGTGATAATTAAGGTTTTAGATCATCTAATTAGTCTTATAGTGTCTCTTTTAGGTTGTAGCTTGGTTTTAATAGCCCTTTGTCACTTGAATATCGAATTTGGCTTAGATTAAATAGTTTCATGTATTCCTAGTGTTGTTAATCTTAACCCCTTATGGATTGACAACTCAAATACTACAATGACATGAGTAGTAGAGATTAATTGAAATGGAAAAATCCTACTATCACCAGGGATAAGCTCCACCAAGTTTCCTGCCACTCCATCCGTCTCGACTCCACGTTAAAGGGAGTAAGAAAAGTCGATCTAAACGACGATAAACAAAAGCGCATTTGGGAGGCAATCTCATGTCTATCTTTGTATATATTTTTGTTCTATTTTATGTTTTTTCTGTTTATGTTTGTAGTAAAGAGGATTTGGGAATCGCGAAGCACGTTCTTGGAGATGCATTAGACCTTGAAAGGAGAATAACAAGCACGAGATCCAGTAGTAGATCGGCCAGACATAGCTCGATCTTTACTTGATCTAGTTACTGAATCGAGTGAATCTGGTCGATTCAATTTAAATCGACCATACAATCGAGTGAACAGCTCGATTTCGAGAGGATGACCTACCCGTGAGTTCGAAATGAATATTCAAACGGGGTGTGGACCGAGCAAGTTCACTCGATCTTGGATGAAAAATCGACGTCTGGATCGATCACCTCACTCGATCTCTGCTAAAACGGTTGCAAGATCGACCTTGGAGCACGATTTTGGGAACTCATCCTTGGCATTGAAAGCCAACGAAACGAGAAGAGGAATCGATCCACATCAAATCGAGACGAAGTTCGATCTGAGCGATCGATTTCAGGCGTACTAGGCATGAGATCGAGGTCTAAATCATCTAAAATTACTCGATCTCATGCCAAGGTAAGTTTTCGAATTTCCCTCTCATTCTCCTTCCCTCCTATTTTGAATTTGAATTTTGGTCAAAGCTGTCACCTTTGACCGTGATGGGCGAGCTTTGACCACAAATTCCAAAACCACAAGCATGTATTCCAAAATTTTAAATTCTTTATAAACCATTGCCACTACACTCTCTTCACTTGTTTTGCAAAACTTGATATTCTAAGAAAGAGAGAGAGAGTGTTAGTTTCGAGTTTTGGCAAAGTAGATAAGCTCTCATTTTTCACTCCTTGCATACAAATTTTTGAAAGGTATACCAATCTAAATTCCCTTGCATTGCAAATCCTAGCTTTTAGGAGTGAAAAGGGAAGTTTGTTAGGGAATATATATTCGAATTTTGAAAATTATCTAAGTTTGGGGGAAAATTCTGAGATTTCGCATGTTTGAAAAAGATCTTCCCCAGATTTAGATAAATATCTTATAATATTCCCTAAAATTTGGAACATTGCTTAGGGTTTAAAAGTTTAAATACTCTTCTTGTTACTAGCCATCGCTCCCATCTAATTCTCCTTTCGAGATTTTGTCTTTCAGGTATAATGGCACCACGAAAGAGAAACAGAGATGTTGAGCAGCAAATCATCGAGCACCAAGTCGTGGAAGAAGAGGTCAAATGGAGCAAAGAGGAAAGAAACGCTAAAAAGAGGCTTTCGAGGTTGCAATTCGAACCCACGAAGTTTGCAAGCCGTGACTTCTTGGAGAAGGCTGGTCTGTTGGATGGGTTTGACAAGCTGCTCAAAGATATGAAGCTTGCTTGTTTAGCAACCATGGACTACCCCACGTATCCCGAGGCAACCCGTGACTTCTTCTCCACCTTAACCTTCGGGTATGAAGATCCTAGCGTCCCCACTCCACAAACGGGTCATTTGATCTTCAATATAAGGAAGCAACCTTACAATCTCAGCATCCCCGAGTTGTGAAAAGCATTTAGCCTCAATCCTAATGCCACTCTAGTAGACTTCCTAGCTTTCAAATCGGCAAATGCATTTTGGGACGTCACAAGCGATGGGGATTACAAGGGGAACATGGCCAAGGTGAAGAAAGTGCGGAGCCCATTGATACCCTACACCCTCAAGCTCCTTGCCAACACTTTCTCCGGAAGAAGCACAACCGGGACAGTGACAAAGAAGGAGCTTTGCTTCGTCTTCCAAGGGCTCAAGAGGAACTTTTGCGATGAGGAGGAAAACATAGAAGGAGCAATGGAAGATGATATAGGGGACAACGTGAACTATGGCTGTATTTTAGCCTCTTCACTGATGAAATATAAGGGATGGACTCTACGAGCAAAGGCATCATCAGTGTTCATTGGCGGTTTTCTCACTCCCTTTTTTCCTAGCGCCAAAGTGGGTTATGTACTCACTAGGGACTGTTCGAAACATTTCTGTCTGGATTGGCGAAGTCAATATGCCAGCAGACTTAGTGATTTGCGAGGTTAAGTCTTACGATGTCATCCTCGGAATGGATTGGCTCGGTAAGCACAAGGCGCATCTGGATTGTCACCGAGGCAGGGTGAAGTTCGAGAAGGATGGCCAAGTTCTGGTTTACCAAGG
>JAHZTW010000006.1:25837267-25856957 GCA_020283515.1 Alliaria petiolata
CACTAATCATAGTTAAACCCATCAAATCAAAGATAAGAGAAAGGTTAAACATGATTAGAGAAAAGATTAATAGAAGTTCAAGATAGATATTGCATAAAACTTAAAGATCCAAAGCAAATACAAGGTTTTTCTCTCAAAGAAGATAAAAGTTTAAGCTATGACAAGAGAGAATAAAAGTTCCCATAAAAATTAGGTCTAAAGAGTATTTATAGGAGGGACCCATCAAAGTGACAAAAGGGATTCGTCAGTATAATGTTCGACCAGCTCGTCGAACATTGCTCCTGGAAATGTTGTTCGCCAGCTGGTCGAACATCTTCGTCGAACATGACCCCTGGTTGTTTGGTTCGAGCAGCTGGTCGAACAAACACGTCAAACCCAACCAAAATCGATGTAACTTTCTAACCACGTGTCCGAATGACTTGATTCCAACGGAAATAGAAAGAAATCTGGATGCTCTACAACTCTTAAGAAGGCTTCGGAGTCTGAATCTAAGTGCAAGGCCTTCGACCGGACCCATACATTTCGCACCTCCAAATACTCGATATGCTTTTAAAAAGACTTCTGCTTCTCATTTGGCTGCTTCTCTTGCTCCTCTTGGCTATCCATGAAACTCCATATGGTCCTCCAAGCCACCAAAACACCTAATAAGGACTCAATATGTACAAATATGCAACAACCTAGGCTAACAACCTAAATGAATGCAAAAATACATGCAAAACTATCTAATATGGATGCTAAAATATGCTAAATTATGAGTCTATCAACTGGCTGGACTTCTACGGTGTAGACCGTGTTCATCATCTCTATTACCCTATCCTTATCCTTTTCAACCAATCCCGATGGAAGTAGAAATCGTGCCTTTGCAAAGGGTTTCGTACCCCCTTTGCGCTTGATCTTGTACAGTATGGAGCCATCCTTGAGCTCCAATGGATGCAAGCTCAGGATGCTCTCATGTTGGGGTCGACCATAGCTAGTTTCCTCTTATCACCCCCCGTAGAGAACCTTGTGAGTGTTCTCTTTCTTGTATCTCTCCCTTGGTGTTATCTCCACGAGACTCTTTTCTTCCTTGTAGCCGAACAGTGCAAGTAAATCCTCTTCATAAGGTTCTTCCTCAGCCCTTACCTCGCCCTCATAGCAAACTGTTTCCCTTGCCGAAACCGAGAAGCAAGAAACCTTGTGTTTTTCCATATTTTTGCCGAGCAAGGTAGTGGCTTGCTCTTTCTTCTTTACCGATTTGGCTTCCACATGGCGTTCTTCCTTAGCGTAGTTTCTTTGGTCCATGAAGATATCTTTCTCCTTGCATGGGTTCAGCTCACCCGCGATGTCTACTTGAAAGACTTGACCATCAATCGTTGGCTTCCTCACACCATCCTTCATGGTAAACTTGAACTGTGCTCCTTTGCCCAAGTGTACCAAAATTTTCCCGTGCTTCACGTCGATGACGGCTCCAGCAGTAGCTAAGAATGGCCTTACCAATACAAGAAGATTATTGTCCTCTTCATCCATTTCCAAGACAACAAAATCGGTTGGAATGGTGACATCGTTAATCTTTAAAGGTAGGTCTTCAAGCACCCCTTTTGGTAACTGTATGCTCCTATCAGCAAGGACTAGGGCAATGTTACTTTCCTTGAAATCACCGAGACCTAGCTTCTTCGCAATGTAGTATGGCATAAGGTTGATACTTGCCCCCAAGTCACAAAGGCTATTCTCACAATTCAATTCTCCTATGGCGCACGACAATGTAAAAGAGCCGGGGTCACCAAGCTTCTTTGGTGTTACTTCCTTTTGAGTGATGGTATTACACTCCTTACTCACAGCTTTTAGCAACTCTTTTGCCCTTCTAGCAATCACATCTTTTACAAATTTGGCGCTCTCCGGCACAAGTGCTATAGCGTCTAATAAGGGCAACTTCGTCTCAATCTCTTTGATGCTTTTTTCGAACAAGGCTGTGTGTTTTTCTACCAGCTACTTTATGAACCTTGCAGGGGAAGGGAGACACGGCCTATAGGTAAAATGGACAACTTCTTGTTGTCTTGATGCATTACCCACAAGCTATTCCTCAACCGTTTCCTTTCTCTTTCTTGGCCGTTCGATGTACACATCATGGAAAGTGATTTCATGGTCTTGTGAAAGGTTATCCCCCCCCTCTTGAACAACAATGTCCTCATTGTACTTTTGTGGGGGTGGCACTCGTTCACTCCAAAGAGATATCATGTGAGGGTATTCTTTTGGATTCGCTTCACATTTATCGGGTAAGGAGCTTTGTGTGGAGGTGCAGGCTTTTCCTTTCTCAAGTTGTGTGATCTTGGCGTGAAGGTCGTTTAACTGAGCAGCTATTTCCCCATTCGAGGTTTCTTGTCTAGTTTTCATCACTGGAAGTTTCTTTTACAAGGTCAATTGTGTGTTTGCTTGGTTTTGCATAAGTTGTTGAAACATTGCTTGTATCGGATCAGTGCTAGAAGCTTGAGCTTGGGGAGGCTGAACAAATCCAGGGGGATACCCTTTGTTTGCTTGTTGTTGTGGACCTTGAAAGTTTCCTTGTCTAGGTCCTTGGTATGTGTTATTGTTCATATAACCGCCTTGATTCCCAAAATGCTTTTGTTGTGGGTAGACTTGATCATTGGGATTCTCCACGTTGTTGCTTCGGTAGGAGAGGTTGTTGTTCTGATACTTGTTGAAGTACCCTTGTGGTCTAGGGTAATCTTGGCCTCCTACCCAATTGGCTTCCTCATGGCTTTGTTCTAGGTCCTCTAGAACATCCCTAGACTCTCCCATAAAATGCACATGCTTTTGATTAGCAAGCACGAGCTTATCAATCTTCTCGTGGAGCAACTTCAACTCTCTCTTGTGTGACTCTACCTCAAACCCTCTAGGTGCTCGGTCATAATCCTCGCTATAGTTCCCATCACTCAAAGCAAGGTTCTCGATTAGCTCCATACCCGCGGTTACATCTTGGCCGAGGAAATTGCCTTTACTCGCCGTGTCTAAAAACATCCGAATGCGAGGCAATGCTCCTCTGTAGATAGTGCTGAGCAAAGACTCTTCACTGAAGTCGTGGTTAGGACATTGGATTGTGTAGTCCTTGAACTGTTCCATAGCCTCACTAAATTCCTCATTGCTCCTTTGCGTGAAACCGCTAATTTCACTTCTCAACCGGGCAGTCCTAGTGCTTGAGAAGAACTTTGATAGGAATGCCTTCTTGCAATCAGCCCATGATGTTATGGTACCTTGAGGCAGGGTCTTTTCCCATTGCCGAGCTATCACCAAGTGAAAACGGGAACAACCTCAACTTGAAGCTATCCTCTTAAATGCCATTTATCTTGATCATGCCACACACTTGCACAAAGTTGTCCAAGTGTTCTATAGGATCCTCCATGGTCAGACCGTGAAACTTGTTGTTTTGCACCATGGACACAAATCCGGGCTTGATCTCAAAATGGTTATTTTGCTCCGGTGGAGGTGTGATGCCAAACCGATTGGTGTGGGTGCTTTGTGCATCACCCGCACCGATGATCCTTGGTGGTCTCGGTCCATGGTGGGGGTTTCCATTGCCCACACCATGACCATCTTGTGTGGATTAGCCGCGTCTTGATCAGCCATACAGTCTTCCACATGCTGTTCTTTGTATCGTTTGATCTCTTTCTCTCCGCAAGAGTGCATTTCTGAGAAGGTGAATGTTGTCGAGTCTTGGAAGCAGATTGTTGTCTCCACTAGACCGTAAATTCATGTACCTGACAGCACACACAAGGAGGTAGAAAGATTAGTGACAAAATTTAAAAAGAAACACTTAGTCTTGACCAAGTTCCAAATCCTAATGATTTCCTAATCCAATTTGGCAACGGCGCCAATTGATAAGTAGAGTTTTTCTCTCTTTTTCAAAACTCAATACTACTCATGTCATTGTAATATTTGAGGTCAATCCAACTTGGATAGGAAAGGACATCAAGAATGGAAGAACGAGATTAATCTAAGCTATATGCGATTTTTGGTGGCCCACACTTTTCAAGGATGCACATGTGTTCATTATGGCATTCGAGGCTTGGCAAAGATCCGGGAATATAAGCAAGAGGAACGAAATGGCCCAAGTGCCTATCTTTGAGGTGGAAGTGTTCGATTTTTGGGGAATAAACTTAATGGGACCTTTCCCATCTTCGTTCGGCAACAAATACATTTTGGTGGTCGTGGACTATGTATCCAAATGGGTTGAAGCAGTAGCAAGCCCTGCGAATGACGCGAGGGTGGTAATCAAGCTCTTCAAGTCTACAATCTTTCCAAGGTTCGGAGTTTTGAAGGTATTTATCAGTGATGGGGGCAGCCATTTCATCAATAAGGTTTTCGAGAACCTCTTGAAGAAGCACGGAGTTAAACACAAAGTGTCCACTCCGTATCACCCTCAAACGAGTGGCCAAGTAGAGGTCTCCAATAGGCAGATTAGGACGATCTTAGAAAGGACAGTAGGAGTGACAAGGAAAGATTGGTCTAGCAAGTTGGACGACGCTCTTTGGGCGTATATGACGGCCTTTAAAACTCCCATTGGTACCACGCCTTTCAATCTCCTTTATGGTAAATCTTGCCAACTCCTTGTGGAGTTGGAGCACAAGGCTCTTTGGGCTGTCAAGCAACTGGATTAGTCGCTCAAGACGGCCCAAGAGAAGAGACTAATACAACTCCAAGAACTTGACAAGATATGGTTAGCCGCGTATGAGAGTTCCAGAATCTACAAGGAGAGGACGAAAGCCATGCATGACAAGAAGCTGGTCCTTAAGGATTTAAAGGAAGGAAGCAAGGTGTTGCTGAACAACTCTCGGTTAAAGCTGTTTTCCAGGAAGTTGAGGTCAAGATGGTCCAGACCGTTTGAAATCAAGGAGATTCTTCCTTATGGAGCGATGACTTTGGTAGACAACGAGCAAAAAAGTTTCACAGTGAATGGGCATAGAGTCAAGCCCTATATGGCTAGTGAGAACAACGAGGAGAGAGTCACATCGCCTCTACAAGACCCGTAACCAGCCTAACAAGAGAGTAAGAAAAGTCGAGCTAAACGACGTTAAAGAAAAGCGCACTTGAGAGGCAATCCCATGTTTATCCTTGTACATTTGCTTTTTCTGTTTTATGCTTTTTATGTTTGTGTTTATAGGAAAAAAGGGAAATGAAAATCAGGAAGTACGCTCTTGAGGATTCATTGGACTTTGAAAGGAGAAAGCAGGCACGAGATCGAGTCATAGATCGGTCAGACATAGCTCGATCTTTACTAGATCGAGCTACCAAATCGAGTGATTTTAGTTGATCCAATTCGAATTGACCGGACGATCGAGTGAACAGCTCGATTTCGAGAGAATGACCCACCCATGAGTACGTATTGAATATTCAATCGGGGTGTGGATCGAGCAAGTTTACTCGATCTTGGGAGAAAAATTGATGTATGGGTCGAACACTCCACTCGATCTCTGCTTAAACGGGTGCATGATCGACCTTGGAGCTCGATCTGGAGATCTTAGCTTTGGCATTGAGGGGCCATGATATACTCATATTTTCTATATATTTATCATACATTTATAATAAGTTTTCATCCATATTTCATTTATAACTAAGTATAATCTTAGTATTTAATCATTTATAGGATTTAGAANGCATGATATACTCATATTTTCTATATATTTATCATACATTTATAATAAGTTTTCATCCATATTTCATTTATAACTAAGTATAATCTTAGTATTTAATCATTTATAGGATTTAGAACATTTGCATTAGCATTTGCATTTTCTTTTGTATATATGCATCATTTCAGGTTATTCTATGGATTTGGCGACCAATTTCGTTAAACTGAAAGATCAGCTCGTATGAAGGGTTTTAATTGCGATTTAGCCTTGAAGTTCTTCATGAAAGTCTTAGGAAATTGTGTTAGCTTTCATTGGGCGGTGATTTCAAGTCAAACTGTGCAGTAGTTCAAAAGATACAGATCGATCAATCCATGCACCCGAACCAAAAGATATCATTTGCAAGTTGCTCAAAAAAAGTGTTTATGCTTTAGTAAAAGTGGGATTAGATAGGTCTCTTGTCCCTTGCCCCTTGTCTCTTGCCCCTTAACCCCTCTTTTTAGGCCAAGAGGCATATTTAAAACTCTATATAAAGAGTATGTGTGTGCTTGTAATAAATCATTCAGTTTTTCATTCAAGTTTTCAATCAACTCTTCTTAGTCTAAATAAATCAAGAAATACTCTTATTCTCTCTTTTGAGTGTTCTTGTAAGTTTCTCTAGTTCTTGAGTATTTTTAAGTATTCTTAGTTTTTTTTTTTATAAGTTACTTATAGTTTTTATAAAATCTCTTTTTAATTTTTATTCTAATGTCAAGTCTTTCTTCTTAATTCTTACTTAAGACTTTGTAAAAATTCTTGTATTTTCGCTTTAGCTAGTATTTAAATTATTCCTATTCCAAAGCTTTTTCTTCTTAACCCCATAGATCATGTTTCTTAACTCTAAACTTATGTTTAAAAGAGGTAAAAACATGATTTGTGAGTAAACCACCAAAGGTTTGAGGTTGGGATGAAAAAGGAGGTTGAAGGTTAAAATTCTTGGGTTTGTTTTTATCTTGTGCTTACTTCAAATCTCTTCTTGGATTTGGGGTTTTTAAGGTCTAGAGATTCTCCTTGGAGGTCTCTTTAATCCAGGGGTTTCCTTATCCTAACAAGACATAGGAAATCCCTTAAAACCAAATCCAAGAGACTAGCTCATCCTTTCCCACACATCATGGATGTTTAGGGAGCTAGTTAAACCATTTTTTTAAGATCCATTCTTAATGTTCTTCACCCTATCTTTCCACTAAACATCATGGGTTAGGAGGAAAGGGTGAAGAAAGGAATTATACCACACATCATGGATAATTCTATTTTAGTTTTTTTAAGGTTTAGAGAATTAACTAAAAAGAGTAAAAATATATTTTCAAAAACCCCAAGTTTGAACTTTCAACCTTCTTAAAGATGATTCCCAACCTTAAATCTGTTTTAGTATTTTGAAAACCAAAAGAAATAAAAACCTTTTTCCTCTAGTTTTGTGTTTGTTTAACTTTCTTATTAAATAGTTTATTATTGCAATATAATTTCATAAATCTATAAATTGTGTTCTTGCTCTTTGAATCATTTTAGAAATTGCTTAGTATCTTATTTTACTGCCTGGAGTTAAATTTATAGTAGTTTGATTTTTATAAATAGTTCTCAATTATCTAGCTACTCACCATCAAATCTGTTATTAAAATCCGGTTTTATATCTTGAATTTATTAAATTAGTGGATTAGTTGTTTTATTATTTATAAGTCATCTAGTAGTTGTATAACTCTCTTGTATTGATTTTAAAATTGTTTTCAAATCTTTTTATTAACCATAAGTACTTTATTTTGGTTTGTTCCCCAAATTAACCGAATTGTGCTTAGCTTCAATCAATCTCTTGTAATCTTAGTAGCTTTCACCCCAAGGTTGGTTTGACACCTGAAGTATTACAATGACATAGACAAGCTTTAGGTTTTGTTTAACCTGCTAAAAAGCTAGTTATCAGGCCACGAATCGAGAAGAGGCATGAGATCGAGGTCTAGATCGACCAAAATGACTCGATCTCATGCCCATGCAAGTTTTCGAATTTCCCTCTCTTTCTCCTTCCCTCTCAATTTGAATTTGAATTTTGGTCAAAGCTGACACCTTTGACCATGGGGGACAAGCTTTGACCACAAATTACAAGATCACTTGCATGCATGATTCAAAATCCTTATAAAAGACCTTACCACCACACTCCCTCCACTTATATTCTACCTTCTTGATTTCTTTGCCACCCTCTAGCAAATCGCCATTTTCTCATTCTTTTCGCAAGAATTTGTTTCTCAGGAACAATGGCGTCAAGGATATTTCGATACTCACCAGAAGCGGGATTGTTGGTATGGACTAATGAGGAGAGGAGAACACGCATGAGGCTCGCGAATATGAACTTTAAGCCTACCAAATTCGCGAGCAGAGTCTTCTTGCAAGAGATCGGGCTGCGGGATTCCTTTGATAAGCTACTTGAAGACATGGAGCTCAGCTTTTTGGCAACCATGGATTGTCTCACTTACCCGGAAGTAACCTTGCACTTCCTATCAACAATGGATTTCTCCTACGATGATCCAAGCTCGCCATCACCGACAACGGGTCGCATAACGTTCAAGGTCCGGGGGAATGTTTTCAACCTGACAACTCAGGACATATGCAATGCCTATCACTTCAATGAGGTGGCTCCCTTAGTGGAATTCCCACAATTCGAGTCGGCAAGTGCCTTATGAAACTTGATTGGAGAAGGTAACTTTGAGAGCAACATATCCAAGATCGAGAGGGTTAGAAACCCTCTACTGAGGTACATACTCAAGCTCCTCGCCAACACCATCTCAGTGAAGATCTCAACGCCAACAGTGGAAGAGAATGAACTTAGTTTTCTCTTCCAAGGAGTAAAAGAGATCTTGTGGGACGAGGGGTGGCTCTCGGCTAATGAGGAGGATCCAGTGGATGACAACTTCAGAGAAGATGTAAATTATGGATGCATCCTAGCCTCATCATTGGCAAAGTACAAGAAATGGGCACTTAGAGCAAGATCTTGCTCTATCACCATAGGAGGATTTCTCACTCCTCTCTTTTTGAAAGCGGGAGTGGACCTTTCATTCTTCGAAGCATGCACGGAGAGGGCTTACATGGACCACGACTACATGATCGAAATGGGCTTCTTTGGACCACCCTCTACCCTTAACACGTTCGCCCATTACTTCACAAACAAGGAGAATGAGAAAAAAGCTTACATCCTCCCAAGTCCAAATGGGGTGTTGGTAGACTGCGTCAAAAGGCTAGAGTTCTTATCCCCAGATGCCGCTTGTTACACGGCATTTGGAAGCACAGCAACAATCCCAGTGCTCATTGACAATAGTTCACCATCATTTTCATCTTCCTCCGGTCACGACTAACCCGAGGTACCAAAACACAACCTTGTAAATACCAAGCATTTTTAATTTTTCTTTTTGTGGATTTGGTCTCCTCTTGAGCTTGTTTGACACCGAGACGATGTCATTCAAGTTTGGGGGAGAATTTGTGCTTTGACATGTTTTTATTTGAATCTTATTTTCCATTTTCATCCTTGAGTCTTGCATGCATCTATGGCATAGAAAAATACAAAAACAAATATCATAAAAATTTGCAAAAATCCAAAAAAATTCATATAGTTGCATTTGCGTATGTAAAATTTTCTAGGATTGAGTCTAGATTTTTATTATTTAGGATTGCATTCATATGCATTTGGAGCAATGATGAGCCTATCCATGTCGATTGTTAATTTTTGGTAATCAATACAATGCCCTAGTTAGTAGTTCTTTGATGCTTGTGAATAAATTTGCAAGTAAGGAAAAACCATGCTTGGACCACCTTATTTGTCACTAGATTTTGAAAGAAACAGGGTCTTGAAATTGATAGCCAACTCTACTCACTTAAACCGAATCTTGGCAATTAAATATCATGCTTTGTATTGAAAGTGAATTCATGGATTGAAAATATTTGAGCTTTCTTACTCACTTTGCCACCCTCTTGCTAGCTCAAGTAGTACTCATACCATACCTTACCTCCTTTGAAGCCAATTGTTTTTGTGTAAATACTTGTGAGGCCTTTATTTCGATTGAACTTAGAATAAAGTGTTAGGTTTGAGACGACAAGTCTAGGCTTTCATGTAGATTCTAGCCTCGCATTTTGGGGCTAGCTTTAGGCTTAAGATTTGGAGGTTGTTGGTCGTGGTATTGTTTGATGTGTTGTGGAAAAGTTTGGAAAGAAAGAAGTGTTGAATAAGGGATTGGTCAAAATAAGGGGAAGTCGAGTTTGAAATGGTGAGCCTTGTGTTAAAAAGTTAATAGCTCAAAGTCAAAAGTGCTAGGTAGTCTTAAGAAGAAAAGAAAAGAAAAATCAAAAGAGCCAAAAAGGCCAAGGAAAAAAAGAGAATACCTAGATACAAAAGGAAGAGCTAAGTTAATAAGAAAGATTACACCATTCGCTATGAGTAATAGGTTGAAGAAGTTTCCCCCTTAGAGCTTTAAAAGAAGAAGTGTGTTTCAAATTCACGAGTTTAGCAAGGCACAAAGAGCCTTGGGAAAAAGGGTAGATTCTAGAGGGTTGAGTGAGCAAAAAAATGAATGAGAGCGGTTTAGGATCATTGATAGCATTTCAGGTAGATGAAAGTCTATTCTTGTATGCATCACTTGTTTTTTACCTTTAGCATTATTCATATAGGTTAATATAAGATCAAGGGGATATGATCTTATAAGCGTGGTGAATCGATGGAACCAAACAGTTGGCTGTGCAACTCTCTCTGTTTGATCAGTTTATGGATCGAAGTGGAAAGATTATGGAACCCAATCTGCTGGCTGTGTAACTCTCTCAGAATGTATCAATGGATGAATGGATGGGGGTGGATCGAAGAACGCCACTCAAGGGTGTGAAAGCCCTTGTGATGAGTTCACAAACCTAGTCTCAAGGAATCACACACAAGAGACATAGATTCAAACGTTTACTAAGTGTAGAAATCCACCTAACTTAGATAAACAAAACAAAGCTAAAGCTTTAGAGAAAAATCTATTTTATATATCCAAAAATTTCAATGTGTATTTTACAAATGAGAATACATGAGCTTTTATAGCTCTTACAAGAGATCTTCACAATAAATTACATTTAAAAAAAATTATATACATTTAAGAAAAAGGAGAAAGATAAGCTAAATCAAATAATGGTCTTCTTGCCACCAATTTTGCCTTGGACATTGACTGAGGATCTTTGACTTTGTGAAGTTATGAGCATGATATTTTGATAATAAATCCACATATTGAAGACCTTTGATTTAATGGTTTTTGATATTGTATCATAGTTCAATCTTCTTTTAGTGTTACCCTTGTTTAAATGCGAAACCGGATGAATTGAGATCACTTTTATCTCAAAACCCCAGTTCCTCAGCCAAATAATTTCACTTGCTTGCATTGTCATGATTCACGGTTTTGAACTTAATGAATGTTAAAGAGTTGGTTTGATAGGGAGACTTATCTAGGTTAAAATATTAGTGCATTTGAATGTTGAGATGAGCATGGCTAACTCTTTTGGAGTATGATAAATTCAGATGCATCTTAAAATTAAGAACTAGGACATTGAGTTGATTATATTTGTTAGCAATCTTGGATATTGAGCTCCCACCTTTAAACCTCTCTCTCGGATTTGTCTTTGTTTTGCTTGAGGACAACCAAAAATGCAAGTTTGGGGGAGTTGATATACTTATATATTTCGCATATTTAGCACTCATTTAGGGTAGTTTTCTAGTACTTTTGCACTCATACTTAGATTTATTATAGCTTTTGTCCCATTTTAGGTTTTAGACATGTTTGCATTAAAATTTGCATATTTCTTGCATATTCGCATCATATTCAGGTTGTTTCGAGTACTTTGGAGCCGTGAAGGATGCGTGGACATGTTGAGGATCGAAGAGGAACTTATGGACACTTGAAGAAGCTCGGACAAGAAATCGTGTGGTGAGATCGAGGCAAAAATCGAGTAAGGCAGGTCGATCTAGACCGACCAGAAGATCGAGACACCCGGATCGTTTCAAGGAAGAAGAACGGGTCTTGGATCGACCAAGATCATCGAGCGGGTGTACGGACACAGAAACAAAACCCGGGAAGAACAAGGGCCAGATCGAGCTCCCGACTTGATCGTCTGAAGATCGACCAAAAGATCGAAGGAAGCACTCGATTCACCCGACAAAATGGACCAGACGATCGTGCGAGTTAGCCCGTTTCCAAGCCAAGATCGGGTAAGAGATCAACGACTCAGCTCGACCTCTTCTCGCCAGGCGCGCCATTCTTATCCGCCAGCTCACGATTTGTCCTCTTGTGAGGGGACCATTTCTCTTTTACTATAAATAGCTAAAACTCTTAATTTTTGGGATTTCTTATCTTTTATGTTTTTTGCCTTCTCCCTCTTTTATTCTAGACCACCATTGTTAAGGTTTTAAGCTTTTGTAATCGCACTTTTAGTTTTTATGATCAAGTACTTGTCTTTTTAAGCTTAATCTTCTTCTTGCTTAACGTTAATCATGGTTAGCATTTCAAATCTTGTGGTTTTGGAGTGTTTGATTATGGTTAGCGAGTAGTTACCTTAAGGTTTGAGGCCGAGGGGTTTAGGGAGGTTTAAGGATTTGGATCTAAAGGTTTAGCATGTTTTTCATCCTTAACTCTTCTTGGTTTGGAGGGATTAATGACAAAGACTCTCGATGGAGATCTTTGAGTCCTTAGAGATTTCCTTACCTCATGAGGCTTAGGAATCTCATAAACCCATCCAAGAGATTATCTCCTTTTAAGCCACGACGGTGGAGATAGGATTTAGTTAATCCATGTTAAGAAAAGAGCTTTCTTGCTCATCAACCGATCCTCTCATCCACTAACCGTGAGTTTGGAAGGACGGTTTGATGAAGAATCAGAGCCACTAACTGTAAGATAATTTATATTTGTTTCATAGGATTAGAATTAGCTCTTGTAATGAGTAGATCTATCTTTCTAGAACAAAAGATCCAACCTTGAGCCTCCTTTACACAAAACCCTCGGCCTTGAATCCATCTTTCATATTTTACAAATCCAGAATCAATCTTTAGTTGTTAAGTTGCTAGAAATCACTTAATACTTGCACTTGTAGTTTTAAATCTTTAAGCTTTGATAACTTGTTGTCCCATAATTTTAGAAATTGCCTTAAGCATTGTTCTTTAGTATAGTTGTCATTTAGAGTTTATTTTCCTTGCATGAGTAGTTTTTAGAAATCCATTTAACCAACCAAAAATCGCATATGGCTTAGATTAATCTCGTTCTTGCATTCTTGATGTCCTATCCAAGTTGGATTGACCTCAAATACTACAATGACATGAGTAGTATTGAGTATTTAAAAAGAGAGAAAAACTCTACTTATCAATTAGCCGAGACCTGAGAATGCGTTCGAGATAAGAAGTTTTCTGGGATTTGCAGGTTACTACAGGCGTTTTGTTAAAGACTTTGCCAGCATGGCTCCATCAATGACACGTCTGACCGGTAAGGATGTTAATTTCATGTGGACGGACGAGTGTGAGGAGTGTTTCTCGAAGCTGAAAAGAATGCTTACTAGTGCACCAGTGTTGGCTCTATCTGAGCCGGATGAACCGTATGTGGTGTACACAGACGCTTCTGGGAAAGGACTATGTTGTGTCCTAATGCAACATGGAAATGTGATTGCATATGCGTCAAGACAGTTAAGGAAACATGAAGCGAATTATCCTACGCATGACTTGGAGATGGCGGCTGTAGTCTTTGCGTTACAGATATGGTGATCTTACTTGTATGGTGGGAAAGTTTAGGTGTTTACTGATCATAAGAGCTTGAAATATATATTTTACTCTACCTGAATTGAATCTAAGGCAACGAAGGTGGATGGAATTAGTCGCTGGCTATGACCTGGAGATAGCTTATCATCAGGGAAAAGCTAACCTCGTTGCTGATGCATTAAGCCGAAGAAGGGCTAGTGTGTCGTCTGCTAAAGATATAGACTAGAAGGATTGGTGAATCTCCTCAAGACTTTAAGGCTGAATGTTCTGACTGAGGAACTGGAATCGTTGGGTCTGGGAGCCGCAGATCAAGCTGACTTGTTAACAAGAATTCGACTGGCATAAGAAAAGGATGAGAATCTGATCAAGGTATCACAGAATGACCAGACTGAGTATCAAACTTCAAACAGTGGGACGATTGTAGTAAATGGCCGAGTGTGTGTTCCTAACGTGAAAGAGTTAAGGGAAGAAATTCTCAGGGAAGCACATCAATCAAAGTTTATGTTCACCCGGGAATGACTAAGATGTACCAAGACTTAAAAAGGTATTATCATTGGGTTGGGATGAAGCGTGATGTGGTTAAGTGGGTAGCTGGTTTTCAGACTTGTCAGATGGTTAAGGCAGAAAATCAATATACGAGTGGATTGTTGCAAACGTTACCCATGCCTGAGTGGAAATGAGACATGATCACCATGAATTTCGTGATGGCATTTCCAAAGTCAAGAAAAAGCATGACGCAATATGGGTAATTGTAGACAGATTGACCAAGTCTGCTCATTTCTTACCAATGAGTAAAATCGATGGAGTAGCTAAACTGGTGGAGCTATACGTGGATCAAATAGTGAAACTTCATGGGATACCAGTAAGCATTGTTTATGACCGTGATCCGCGATTTACTTCAAAATTCTGGATGGAGTTTAAGAAAGAGTTTGGGACAAAAGTCCATATGAGTACGGCGTACCATCCACAGATAGATGGACAGTCAGAAAGAACGATCAGAACTCTGGACACGTATCGCGGTAAGGTTTCTCTCGATGATTATCGAGGGACACGTACCGCGGTAAGGTTTCTCTCGGCTATAGCCGAGGGACACATTCGGATGGGAACATTCGCTCGATGATTATCGAGGGACACGTACCGCGGTAAGGTTTCTCTCGATGATTATCAAGGGACACGTACCGCTGTAAGGTTTCTGTAGCGCCCCGACCCGGATTTCCTAACCCGCGGCCGAACCACAGTAATTTTTCGCCTTTCAACCGATATCCTAGATGAAGTCTAATACATCCCGTCCATCTAACAACTTAACTCAGTCCGTTCTCATCGACTATCCAACAACCTACGCAGTCAGAATAATCAATACGAGTTTCGGCTTAGTAAATACCTTGGACATTCGCAGACTCGGATGCATTGACCCGCGCTCCAATTGTCTCAGCCACCATACCGGCCAACCACGAAACACATCTTCCCCCGTACTTAGTCACTCAACCAACCATCCCCACATGACCAAGTACAGAAGAGAGACGGCTCGGATCCCCGATCCCTTGCACGTCCAGACACGATCCACACAATCGCCATACATGATCCACACGATCGGCAGAACACGATCCACACGATCGCCAGAACACGATCCACACGATCGCCAGAACACGATCCACACGATCGCCAGAACACGATCCACCTGATCGCCAGAACACTCCAGTCACGATCAATCCTGATCGCCAGTCAGTCCAGTTCACGATCAATATTGACTTTGAATTATCATGTTCATAAATTGAAAAGTGATTCCATGGTTACCATATACATATTTGGACTTCTTTCTTCCTTCTTACCACTCTTGCTAGTCCAAATAGCTTACCCCACCCTCAACTAAGCCTTCTTTGAAACCTAAACACTCTCTTGTGTGATTGTGAGGCCTATTTTCGAAATTTTGAATCATCTAGGCAAAAAGTGTTGAGTTTAGGCTGGCAAGGAGAAGCTTTCATGTAGACACTAACTTGCATTTTAAGCTTGTATTAGGCTAAGTTGTTTGAGGGGTAGACTAAGAAGAGTTCTTGTGTTTTAAGTTTTGTCTTTGGGAAAGAGAAGGAATAAAGAAAAGGTGATTTATGGTGATTGATTTGGGGAAATATATGATGAGATGGTGGCAACAAAGAATGCTCTATAACAAAGAAGAAAAGGTGACCTCAACCAACAAAACAAGAACATACAACAAGAAGAAAAATCGGTCATCATACAATCAAGGAGATGAAGCAATGAGGCGCCAAAAGCAACAAAGAAGAGCCATTGAAAAGAAGCTAAAAACCATTCTACAAATGTGAAGATGATTCCCCCAAAATCAACAAAGAAGGTGAAAGCTTTGTGAAGGTGATGAAGGCAGCAAAAGCCTTGGGAAAGGGTAGTTTAGGAGGTTTGTCTTTGGGCTTAGACTAGGATAGAAGTTGATTTAGGCATTTGGGTAGATGAAAGTCATCCTTGTATGGATAAATTGGTTTTTACTCTTACCATTTTGCCATAGATTGATTCTTTTTCATTGAGTGATCCCTTGAAACACCAAAAAAACCCTTTGCATTGTGATCATCTTTGTCTCAAAACCATGTCCCTTAGCCAAATGGTTTCACTTTATATGCATGATCATGATTCACTTGATTACAATTAATAAATGTTAAAGAGTTGGATGATATGAATGCTTGTGTAGACTAAGCTTGAATTCATTGCTTGTTTGAGATAAGTATGGCTAAAGTTTTTAAGTAGAACAAACTTTTTGCATCTTAGAAATAATAACTTGGACATTGATCTCACTTCTTCCATTGACATCTTTAGTTTTGAACTCCCATTTTCAAACCTCTCTCCCTTATTTGTTCTTGTTTGCTTGAGGACAAGTAAAAGACAAGTGTGGGAGTGTTGATAGCTTGCATATTCACATCATTTTAATGCATCATTTAGCATAGTTATGCATCATTTTGTGCATATAAGTATCTCATTTGCATTTACATTAGGACTAGTGTGTCTTAGGCCCTATAAATACCCCAAGACCCTATCTTTTTAGGGATGGCCACAAACTTTTAGGGGTTACTTGCAAAAATGACCTAAGAATCTTGGTCAATTGCAAATCTAACCCACCAAATTTCTCATTTCAACATTAGCCACTTTCTCTCCAAACCATCCTTCTCACTTTCAATTATTTCCGAAACTGCCATTGATTCAAATTAATTTCTTTAATTTTCGAAAATTCAATGGACCAAATAATCCTCATCTTCCTCACTTATTCACGAAAATGCCATCATCATCAATTCATCCAACCACCATTTGCAACCAATTTGAAGCTTTAATTGCACCAAAAACCTATTTTTGAGCTTTAATAGCTCATTGTCTCTTGTCTTATTTCGTGCTTTCAGACAAATTTCATGTTTTCCAGATCTGGGCTGCGAAAGTAGACTTCATCTGACCTAGAGAAGTCTACTAAGTCAATGCAAAGGTTAGTTTTGCAATTGACCGCGTGAACAAAGTAGACTTCTCCAGGTCAAATGAAGTCTACTCCATTTCCTTTGAGAACAAAAAAATGGAGTACACTTCTCGAGTAGGCTTCTTTAAAAGCAGGTCTTTTTTGCAATTGACCAAACTTTGACTTTTATGGAGTAGACTTCTCCGAGATAGTAGACTTCTCCGAGAAGTCTACTCGTAAAAGTAGACTTCATACATGTCACTTTTGCAATTGACCAATCTTTGACTTTTTGTAGTAGACAGCTGGAGAAGTCTACTCAGCTTTTTTTTGGGTGACGAAAAGTTGAATTAAAAAGTATACTTCTTTTGGCCTGAGAAAAAGTCTACTTTTTAATTAATTCAATGTTTGGTCAACCCAAAAACTAACCCATAGTAGACTTCTCCAAGGTTTAAGAAGTCTACTCAAAAAGTCAAACTTGGTCAATTGCAAAAGTGACATGTATGAAGTCTACTTTTAGGAGTAGACTTCTCTGAGAAGTCTACTATCTCGGAGAAGTCTACTCCAAAAAAGTCAAAGTTTGGTCAATTCCAAAAATGACCTGTAAGAAGTCTACTCTGAAAGTAGACTTCTCCAGAGAATATCCAGAGAAGTCTACTTTTGGAGGAGAAGTCTACTCATCTTTTGGCAATTGCAAAACTGACCTGGGAGAAGTCTACTTTTTCGAATAGACTTCTCTGAAGAAGTCTACTTTTAATGACGAAGTCTACTATTAGTAGACTTCATTAACCGTCTTAGAAGTCTACTTTTCCATATTTTTTAAAAAACGCTTTTTATCAAATATATAATGAATTTTTAAGAATTTCTAGGTCATGAGCTTGTGTTAGTAAGTGTTCTTGCCTCTATATAAGTTATACGTGTTTATAGTTTATAGGGATGGTGGAATCATGTTTTATGTTTTACAAGCTACTTAGCTTATTAGTCGTAGACTTCTCCGGACTTCAGATGAAGTCTACTTCTTTAATTGCCTTATAAAATTCTTTAATCTGTAATTTATGAAAAACAAAAATTATTCTTTGACTCTTAAGTTTGTGTTATTTATTAGTCTTTTTTATGTATGAGTTTTTACATGTTTGTTTCGCATAACTAAGCTTTAATTAATTTTTTGTGTTATTAAGTATTTAGCTTATTAGTAGTAGACTTCTCCAATAAGTAAGTAGACTTCTACGTAGTAGACTTCTAATGAAGTTTAGAAGTCTACTTTTTCAATTTTATTAATAAAATTCATTTATCTGTAATTTATATTAAATAAAAATTATTTTTTGACTCTTGGGTTTGTGTTATTTATTGGTATGCTTATGTACGAGTTTTACATATTTGTTTCTTATAGTTGAGCTTTAATTAATTTTCTTCTTTTAGTAGATATGAAGCTTATTAGTAGTAGACTTCTAATAAAGTGTAGAAGTCTACCTTTTCAATTTGTTAAAATTCCCTTCTAATTTATTAAAGTTTCCGCCCAATTTATTAAAGTTCGTGTCCAATTTAATAAAGTTCCCGCCCAATTTGTTAAATAATTTTGTTTCCCGCTGTTTTTTCTTAAGTTTACTTGAGAAATCTACTAGAGAAGTCTACTGTGTAGTATAATTCTATTCGAGAGAAGTCTACTGTGTAGTATAATTCTATTCGAGAGAAGTCTACGCGAGAAGTCTACTCGAGAAGTCTACTTACCCTAAACCATAAATAAAATATTTTCGATGAAAAGTTATATCAAAACATTAATTTACTTATCATATTCACAAATAAAAATTATTCTTTGATTTTTGAGTTTGTATTATTTATTGATCTTGCTTATGTACGAATTTTACATGTTTTTTTATATTTGAGTTTTAGTTAATTTTTTGTGTTAATAAGGGTTTAAAGATGGTGATGACTAAGTAAAATGTCAAGAAATAAGTATGGTGATAAGTAAATAAGGTGTCAAGAAAAAAGTCTGAGTAAGAAGTCTACTAATGAAGTCTATTGGAGAAATCTACTGGAAAAGCCTGAGTAAGAAGTTTAAGTACTTTTGTTTCAGTTAAGTACTTTGTTTTAGTTTGATCGTAGGAACCTCTTTTAAGACATTAAGTACTCATTTCTCTCTATTTGTGTTTTCAAATTTGGGTTTTCTGGTGGTTTCTTTACTATTTTGTGGTTTTAGATATTTTCTTTTGCTGTCTTATCTCTGAAGTTTAGTTTATCGAAAGTTCACACATTTTATTAAAAATATGTAAATGAGTGAAATTATCGAGAGAAGTTTACTCGAGAAGTCAACTCAAGAAGTCTACTATGTAGTATAAGTCTATTCGAAAGAAGTCTACTTTAGAAGACTCGAGAAGTCTACTAGAGAAGTCTACTAGAGAAGTGTACAATGTAGTATAAATCTATTCGAGAGAAGTCTACTTTAAAAGCCTACTCGAGAAGTCTACTTTAAAATCAAAACTTAAGTCTTTCTTGGAGATTTCTACAATCTAAAGAGTTAATACTTTGTTTATAAAAATGTAGCTCACATTAAAACAAAATCCTGTATTATTAGCTTTGTCTTATTAACAAAGATGAACTTAGATCCAACAACAATGAGATATAAAAAGTCACACTCAAAACGTTTAACATTATCAATTAAAAAAAATACTGTAAAAGACTCTTCTGATTGGATTCCCTCTTCATGTAACCGGTTGCTTCTTGATGGAATCATCTGGAAAAAAATATTAGAAAATCAATTGCAAATAATTTAATTAAGCGTACTGAGTCCAAAAGTTAAATTAAACATAAATTTCTACCTTATTCTAGGCACAAAATCTTGAAGCAGCTTCATTCTTTCTCCCATTTTCCCTGTCT
>JAHZTW010000006.1:25859457-25902342 GCA_020283515.1 Alliaria petiolata
TTTTTAAGTAATACCTAGCACGAATCAAGTCCAAACTAAGCAATTTTCCAATAGTATCATCAAAATTCGATTTCTAGGGCATGCTCTATTTTTTCTATTTCAAAGATTTCAACTTTTTCGAAATTTGGTTGCAAAAATCGAAATCTAGACAACCTAAATCTTCAATCCAAGGTTCTCTACCATTATCCATAGCATCCTAGACAATTTTCTAGTCGAGCAAGAGAGATCTCAAAATTGAGTTCTTTAGGGATTTGTAAAATTAGAGACCATACCTTGTAGATGAAGATGAATGAACTTTAAAAAGTGAATCCTCTTTGAAAATAGATGAGCTTAGTCCAAAGAATTTTTGAAAAAGGTTCAAATTTGAAAAACCTAAGATTTCTCAAAAATCTCCAAGTCTTTTGAAACGAGAGTTTGATCCTAAAATTTTTTTTTTTTGCTTTTAAAAAGGTGTTTCTATCACCAAAAACCTTTTGTTTTCAAAAAAAATTTAAAACAAGAGAACTTACCTTGCGTGTTGGCCACGAATCAATTAAATACGTTATCTTACATTAACGGGAATGACTTTCGGTGTGGGATTGTACCAAAACACGGGAAGTTCGGTTCGGGAGGAAAAACGTAAGTTTTTCCGGATTGGTCGCTCAGACGACCGCTGGCCGCCCCATGCTCTGTCGCGGCTGCGGCCAGGCTTCTTTCCTCTGCACGGTCGCGGTCCGTCGCGCGGCCACAGTCCGTCTTGCCGTGGCACGGGCCGTCCCTCGTGCGGCCAGCCTCCTTCTGAGGCTCCTCCTCATGTTTTTGGGTTTTTCTTGGTTTTATATATATTTTTTTATTTTATTTTATGCCTAAGTACAGAAAACTTGCAAAAACTAGCTGTTAGAAAGAGAAAAAAAAGGAAAATTAAAAAGAAAACATGGACCGGGTGGGTTGCCTCCTACCAAGTGCTTTTATTTAAGTCGTTTAGCTCGACTTTGTTTGGAGCTCAGGCGGTTGAGGAAAGTGGTTCAGGAGTTGTCTCTCCTAAAGCTTTTCCTTGCTTCAGTATCAGCAGTGTGCCTCCGTTTTCGTTCCTTAGAATTTTAGCTTCCAAGATTACCTGCTTTGTCTTCTCAACCGACTTTGACACTTCCTCTTCTCCCAGTTCTTCTACCGTGGCCAAGAAGGGTCTTCCAAGTATCAATGGCTTGTATTTGTCTTCTCCCATGTCCAGCACATGGAAGTCAGTAGGTACTATCTTATATCCGACAAGAAGTTGGACGTTGTAAACCATGCCATTCGATTTCTTCCTAGACGAATCTCCGAACACTAGCTGCGTCGGTGAGGGGAAATAGGTTGTTATTCCTAACCTTTCAGCGATTGTCGAGGACATGACATTGATACTTGGAAGACCCTTCTTGGATCTTCTTTTTTCTTCAGCCTATCGAACCCGCGGTTCTCCGGAGTGTCAAAAGGCGGATTGGCTGTTCCTTTCTTTATCGTTGGGAAGAGTGGGACGAACCTGCACTTTTCCCCCAAAGCTAGCTCTAGCTCCTTGGCTTTGTCGGTGATTGCTGAGATCGCGTTACAGAATCCTTTCAGATTATCCTCTACCTTTCCGGGAAAGATCCCTGCTTGTCTCTTGATGGTTTCAGCAGTTTGAGAGACTTGCATGTCTAATTTCTTCACATGGGAAGATAGGATTTCGAACTTGCCATTCAGGTCATTGTACATGCAATCTACCTTGATGTTGAGATCCTTAACTGATTTTTGTTGATATAACAGCAGCTGTTGCATCAATCCTTCTAGTTTGTCTTCTCGCGATGGGTACGGTGCGTTTGATGCAGCTTGTGGCGCTCCTTGCTGGTTACTGTAGGACGTGAGCTGAGAGTTGTAGGGTTGCTTCGGCTGGTAGCCTCCGTTGCTTCCGTAGTTCACGTTCTGGAACTTGTTCTGAAAGGGTCTTCCTTGAGGTGGGTATACTTGATCTCGCGGGTTCTCCACGTTCGGGTTTTCTGTATGAGAGGTTGTTGTTGTTCCTGAAGTTGTTGTTGAAGTTTCGGTTTGGGTATGAATTATGTCCTCCTATGAAGTTAACTTCTTCTTCTCGTGTGTAGAGTTCGTCTCCATCGTCTCCCGGGTTAGATTCTTCTCTTTCCCCTGCGGTCTCACACGCATTGATACTGCGTTGCTGTCCTTTGTGCAGCTGGCTCATCATGTTCTTCATCTCGGCTATCTGCTTAGAATCAGAGTCTCCGGTTCGCAGATTTCTATCATAATCCGGACAGTTGTTGCTGTTGCTTACAGCGAGGTTCTCGATGAGTGTGCGTCCTTGTCGCTCCATCTTTGTTGTAAAATCTCCGTTGCTGGCCGTGTCGAGTGAGAGTTGATACCTAGCTTGCAATCCGCGGTAGAACGTGTTTAGCAAGCTGGCTTCAGAGAAACCATGGTGAGGACAGTCGCGTTCATATTCCTTGAATCGCTCCCATGCTTCAAAGAATGACTCGACCGGTCCTTGTTGAAAGCCTTGGATCTTGTTTCTAAGCATATTGGATCGTGACTTTGTGTAGAAATAGTTGAGGAAAGCGGACTTGCATTCCACCCAGTTAGTGATCGATCCTGGTGGTAAAGTCTTCAGCCATCTATGAGCTTTGTCGCTCAAGGAGAATGGGAATAGCTTGCACTTCAGATAGTCGGGAGGGATACGGTTTGTCTTTGTGGTGCTGCAAATTTCTTCAAATAACTTTATGTGGTCCATCGGGTGTTCGTTTGATAGGCCGTGAAACTGGTTTTGCTTCACTAAAGAGATGATCTGCTGATTGATCTCCAACTCGTCCTCATGGGGGACGTTAACTTGAATCGCGGCTTGATTCTGGAACTGCTGATCAGGGGTGTCGTTATCGGCTATGGTGCGGTTTCTAACTCGCCTGGGTTGGTTGGCGGGTAGAACAGGTCGGCTGGCTTCTCGGTCATCTGGTTGGACGATAGGATTTGCTTGGTTCGCGCCATTTCCGACGATCTGGTTTTGTCCTCCTTGCTGCATGGCAGGATCGCGTTCTTCTTCATCCGAGTCAGCTTCGGGAATGCGGTTGATAGGATTTCCATTGTTGTCAAGTTGCGGCTCTCCGTCTTGTGGAACGTGAGGTGCTCGACCAGCGTTGCGAAGAATCTCTTCGCGGTTTCGTTGAACTCCAAGAGCGACCTCTTCTTCGGCCATGCTGATCTGTCTTCTTAACCTTCAGATTTCTTTTTCGTGCCTGTCGATCTCGATGTGGCGGGGCAAGACGTTGGAAGTGTTCCTCCTAGTGGTCATACACCTGAAACATGAGAAGTAAACACAATAAAATCGTGAGCAATGAACGGAAAAGCTTGAAATTCAACGCGGTCTAAAAGAGAAATTAGAAACTGAAAATTCGCAAAAGCAAACAATCCCCGGCAACGGCGCCAAAAACTTGATGCGGTGGGGTTTTTACTTCAAGTTTTACCCCTAAGATAGCTGCAAGTGCACATCAATCACAGTAGTATATTAAGGGATCGAATCCACAGAGATTGTTGTTTGCGAAAGTCCTAGGATTTCTAACTTCTTTAAACCAAAAGGGGATCTTGGGGTGTAGATTGTCACGGTTTGCAATAGTGATATCAAGCAGCAGAAAGGAATTAAACGGTTGTAAATCAATGAATAAAAGGCGTTGGGTTCAGGGGTGTTTTCCGAGGTTCATGGATCGGATATAAAAAGCAACAGGATAGGTTTTAAACGATGTTATGGGTTAGGTTCTTAATCTAAAACGGTTGACTATGACTACCCCGCTTTCACGGATCTAGCCACCTGCGTTTATCTTACACTGCGGATATGATTTCTCATCCCATGATGCAAGACAACCACGCATACATATCATTCATCTATTTGTAAACACTCACGGTGCGGTCCGTCGATATGCCTAAGCATCCTACGGTGCGATCCGCTCGTTAACTTCTAGATCCAGACGATAGACCACACGTTCGTGTATCTAGTCGCCCTGGAATCAGTTGCTAATTGATCAGAGAAGCAAACATGCTATAAGAACAAGACATCAACGAAGATACCTAAAAGAAACTCTATCTCTATCAACTTAGCAAAATCGATGCATGATTAAACCCCTTCGAAAACCCCCTTAAAACTCCAACTAGATGACTACTCGTTCATGGGAACGAGAGACATCCTTGAGATATGAAAGGTGCGAATTGTATTGAATAAGAAACAAAGTGAGAAAGCTTCTTCAAAGGAAATCTATTGAAGAGAGGTTTTCTTAAAGTATTGAAAAGCAAAGAACTAAGAACAAAAGATGAAAGGGAAAGGAAGAAGAAGAAGTAGGCGGCTGTAGAAGAATTCTCTCTCGAGATCTTCAACTCCGGGGCCGTCAAAATCTTTCTATCTCTCTCTCTCTGCGGCGTAAAAAGTGTTTCTCAAAAGCTCTCTGTGAAGTCACGCCTCTTCTGAAACCCTAAGGTCCCTTTATATAGGCTCCCAGTTTTCAGAAAGTGGGCTTTGCGTTTTAACCTCGGGAAAACATCGGATAAGTGCAAACGGGCTCGGGATGGGCCAGAATGGTCTGGCCGTGCGAGCGACCAGGCGTGGCGCGGTCACTGGTCTTCTGAGGATCCGTGGCGCGGCCGTCCTTCTTCTGGGGACGTGTCTGACGGACCTTCTTGCTTCCCTCGTAACTTGAGATCCAACCGTGTGATTGAACTCAAACCACCTCGGCATGAAAGACAGCTGGAAGGGCTATCTTGTCTCCAAATATGAGCTCGATCGTGTGGTGGGAAGGTCGTTATCTGATGCTGAACTTATGGCTTCGAGCACATGTCCTTGAAGTTCCCGTTTTGCTCCAAAATGTGTCCTTTTTGTCCAATTTCCCTGAAATGACTCTTAAGACTAGGAAACGTGGAAATCACTTTAAAACCGTTGAAAACCGGGTTAAAACACTTATAAACGATCTTGAAATAATAGGTTTTAGGAGTAAAATATGAGTGTTATCACAAACCAATATGCAATGCAATTAGACTCAATTCTAGTATGTGAATGCAACTAGATGAAAATTTAAAAATTTCTCAATTTTTTTTTAGGCCTTAGATGATAAATAAATGCATGATACTCTTAAAATGTATGGAACTTAAGATGGAAAATTGCAAAAATATTGCCGAAGTCTCACACTCTCCCCCAACACTTAAATTACACAGTCTCTAGTGTAATAAAAATGCAAGAGAGACCAAATCAACAAGGTAAATAAAATAAGAGAAGTACAAAAAATGCTGTGGTATTTACAATGGAAGATGGAGTGTACCTTCGGTGGTTTATGGAGGAGGATGAAGTTGAGCTGAAGTTCCTTGGCCGTGGTCATGGTGGAAGTGAGCATAGGGCTGGTGCATGTAGTAGGCTTGAGGGTGATACATTGTACCTATAAGAGAAACAAAATAAAATGAAAATCAGTACTGAAATAAATGATTAGACTAAGCAAGAACTCAATCTCAAATGCATTAAAAACATTCCCAAGCGGCAACGGCACCAATTAATGTTAAGGTTTTTTTAAGCTTAACTCATTCCTCCAACACACATGTCATTGTAGTATTTGAGGTGTCAATCCACTTGGGAAGCTAATGACACTTAAGATGTAGAGAACTCGCTAAGTTAAGCTAATAGAGAAGGGTTTTGAAATCTAACAACCTAGTGACAAACAAGGAAGCAAAAGAAAACAAACAAAGAGCAATATGACGAAACCTAAGCAAAGATAAGAGCAAATGAAACTAAGCAAAAAACAGAAAATAACTAAGCTTCAATAATAAAAAGAAAAGATTCAAGACCAAGGCAAATGATGTAGGGTGATCCTTATTCATGTCTAAGATGTCCAAAAACGCAATATTAAATACTCAATCTTAAGTAAGGAGCACAATTAAAGGTTAATCCAATCTCTTGGCAAAAACCCCTTTGCTAATCACATTTCAAACCCAATCTCTTGGTGTATCTATGACTAACAAGCTTTCAATCACAAGCTCCATAAAAGAAAGAACTCCCTAGACATCTAATCTCTTAGGCTAGGATGAGTAATCTCTTATGCAATATTTTCAGACATTTTAATGACACTCTCATGCCCAATAAAAGTCTAGAGGCGATTTCCCATTAATATTGTACTAAGCATTTAGCACATTTATATAAGAAATGATAGATGCAAAGAATCATGATTTCTAAACATCATTTTCAAATATAAACTCATTCAAGCATTTTATCAAACACCTTAAGTGCTCAACAAAAGCGACGAGAAAGATACCTGGACAGAGATGTGAATTAGATATAAACCTTCTCATCACTAAATCGATCAAGTACTAGGATCAACTTTTCCAATAAAGAGGTACTTGGCTATTAGAGCAATCACATAAGAAAAGGGAATACAAAGATCTAAGCTTTAGACATCTTAAACAATCATTAGAATCCCCCTAATCTACCAAGATCTCAAATCTAAGATAACTACTCACTAACCATAGCCTTAACCACAAAATCCATGAGGATAGGATGGCTAAACATGATTAGTGAATATTAAACAAAAAGAAAATAAATAAGGAAAGTGAAAAAACTAAACTAACAATCCTTAATCAAAGTCTAACCACAAAATCCATAAAGGAAAGATGGCTAAGACAGATTAAAGAAGAATAATAACCAAAAAGAAAAGATTAAAGGCAAGTGCAAAACTAAATTAAAACTTAAAAAGTATTTACATAATAAGTTTAGAAACTAAAGAAAAGCTTAAGAGAAAACAAGAGGAACAAGATCTAAAAGTTGGGGGAATTGCTACAAATGACCTAAAACTTGATTCTTTTTCCAAAACTAGACCCCCTATTGCATGTTTGGCAAAAGTAACCCACAAGGGTAGTGAAATTACAACCCTCACCCTTATGACCAAACAAAAAACGTCCGCGATAATGACGATTTTACCCTAGAGAAGTCTACTACGAGAGCTTGAAGAACATGATGAGCAAGCTGCTCAAAGGACAGCAGCGCAGTATCAATGCGTGTGAGACCGCAGGGGAGAGAGAAGAATCTAACCCGCGAGACGATGGAGACGAACTCTACACGCGAGAAGAAGAATTTAACTTCATAGGAGGACATAATTCATACCCAAACCGAAACTTCAACAATGGATTCAACAACAACTTCAGGAACAACAACAACCTCTCATACCGAAACCCGAACGTGGAGAACCCGTGAGATCAAGTATACCCACCTCAAGGAAGACCCTTTCAGAACAAGTTCCAGAACGTGAACTACGGAAGCAACGGAGGCTACCAGCCGAAGCAACCCTACAACTCTCAGCTCAAGCCCTACAGCAACCAGCAAGGAGCGCCACAAGCTGCATCAAACTCACCGTACCCATCGCGAGAAGACAAACAAGAAGGATTGATGCAACAGCTGCTGTTGTCTCAACAAAAATCAGTTAAGGATCTCAACATCAAGGTAGATTGCATGTACAATGACCTGCATGGCAAGTTCGAAACCCTATCTTCCCATGTGAAGAAATTAGACATGCAAGTCTCTCAAACTGCTGAAACCATCAATAAACAAGCAGGGATCTTTCCCGGAAAGGTAGAGGATAATCCGAAAGGATTCTGTAACGCGATCTCAGCAATCACCGACAAAGCCAAGGAGCTAGAGCTAGCTTTGGGGGAAAAGTGCAGGTTCGTCCCACTCTTCCCAATGATAAAGAAAGGAACAACCAATCCGCCTTTTGAAACTCCGGAGAACCGCGGGTTCGATAGGCTGAAGAAAGAAGAAGATCCAGGCACATTTACCTTCCCATGCTTGATCACGTGAATGAACTTTAAAGATTGCCTCTGCGACACAGGAGCTAACTTCAATGTCATGTTCTCGACAATCGCTGAAAGGTTAGGAATAACAACCTATTTCTCCTCACCGACGCAGCTAGTGTACAGAGATTCGTCTAGGAAGAAATCGAATGGCATGGTTTACAACGTCCAACTTCTTGTCGGATATAAGATAGTACCTATTGACTTCCATGTGCTGGACATGGGAGAAGACAAAGACAAGCCATTGATACTTGGAAGACCCTTCTTGGCCACGGTAGGAGCGAGGATCGACCACGTAAGTAACTTCGTGGTCTTCCTACATATAAGCCAGAAAAGATACTACCCAAAGGAGCTAAATACTTCGCCACTGGAAACGAAGAGCCACACGACTAAAAAGGAGAAAAAGGGTATGATATTAAAAGCAGACCAGCTCCACTCGAGACCTTTCTCCAGAATTGAAATCTTGATCCCTCCCGAGCTAAAAGAACTGGGAGAAGAGGAAGTGTCAAAGTCGGTTGAGAAGACAAAGCAGGTAATCTTAGAAGCTAAAATTCTAAGGAACGGAAATGGAGGCACACTGCTAATACGGAAGCAATGAAAAGCTTTAGGAGAGACAACTCCTGAAGAACTTTCCTCAACCACCTGAGCTCCAAACAAGGTCGAGCTAAACGACTTAAATAAAAGCGCTTGGTGGGAGGCAACCCACCCGGTACGTGTTTTCTTTTCAATTTTCCTTTTTTTTTCATTTCTAACCGCTAGTTTTTGCAAGTTTTCTATACTTAGGCATAAAATAAAAAAGAAAAAAAAATATAAAACCAAGAAAAATCCAAAAACATGAGGAGGAGCCTCAGAAGGAGGCAGGCCGCACGAGTGACGGCCCGTGCCGCGGCGAGACGGACCGTGGCCGCACGACGGACCACGACCGCGCGGAGGAAAGAAGCCTGGCCGCGGCCGCGACAGAGCATGGCGCGGCCAGCGGTCGTCTGAGCGACCAATCCGGAAAAACTTATGTTTTTCCTCCCGAACCGAACTTCCCGTGTTTTGATATAATCCCGCACCGAAAGTCATTCCCGTTAATGTAAGATAACGTATTTAATTGATTCGTGGCCAACACGCAAGGTAAGTTCTCTCGTTTTAAATTTTTTTTTTGAAAACAAAAGGTTTTTGGTGATAGAAACACCTTTTTAAAAGCAAAAAAAAAAAATTTAGGATCAAACTCTCTTTTCTTCTTTTCTCCCAAAAGACTTGGAGATTTTTGAGAAATCCTAGGTTTTTCAAATTTGAACCTTTTTCAAAAATTCTTTGGACTAAGCTCATCTATTTTCAAAGAGGATTCACTTTTTAAAGTTCATTCATCTTCATCTACAAGGTATGGTCTCTAATTTTACAAATCCCTAAAGAACTCAATTTTGAGATCTCTCTTGCTCGACTAGAAAATTGTCTAGGATGCTATGGATAATGGTAGAGAACCTTGGATTGAAGATTTAGGTTGTCTAGATTTCGATTTTTGCAACCAAATTTCGAAAAAGTTGAAATCTTTGAAATAGAAAAAATAGAGCATGCCCTAGAAATCGAATTTTGATGATACTATTGGAAAATTGCTTAGTTTGGACTTGATTCGTGCTAGGTATTACTTAAAAAACCGAAGTTTGATGAGAATAAGTTGGTAAAGTCGATTTATTGGAAAATTTTTGGTTTGGAAATCCAAAATTTTGAAATTAGAGCATGAATACCAAATTGATCTTGAATATTAATGCATAAACTCGATTGGTTTCAGTCTTGGAAACTCTGGATATATGTCTTGTATATCATTGCACTTGAGAATCCATGTGACACATCAAATTCACATTTTTGGTCGAGTTTTTGTTTTTATTTTGCAAGGTACAATGAGCTACGACCGGGACTTCGAGATACGTTCGAAGAATAGAGAGCGACCAAGCTACATGGAGGAACAAAGAAGAAGGTTCCGCGGTTCATTGATAGCACGCACAAGCCGCGATGACTCACCTCCACCCCAAGAGCCAACAAAAGAGCTGAAACCTTCTCCTCCCAAGCGCAAGGTCTGAAACTTTGGGGCACCAATGGACGTTAACATCGATTATTTGAAGGAGATGAAGAAGATGGAGATAATAACAACCTTGAAGATCGATTACTCCGCTTTAGACGCTTTGGGCATCACCGAGGACGTCACATGGTACTTGGACGAGCTAAGGCTCAGGACCTTTATGGAGATTGATCGACCCACTTACAAGGAACTCACCCAAGAGTTCTTAGCCTCGGTGCAGCTGACATACAGGAGAGGAAGGAAATCACATCCGAAAGACGGTATTCTCTATTTCACCATTGGCTCTCGGGATTATGAGCTGAGCATCCCTAGACTCTGCGAGATATTTGGTTTTGACTTGAAGAGCGAGACAAGCATTGAAGAAGAGTGGAGTGTTGAACTTTGGGGACTCATGGGCCGAGGCATTTACGACAAGAGAAGGCATTCGTGTGCTTTTCTTTCACACCCAGCCGTGCGCTTTGTGCACCGCCTCATAGCACACCGACTTTACTCTCGCAGAAACCAATCATGCATCCTCATTCCAGAGCTCGTCATACTTCAGTCCGCCTTTAGGGACGAGACACTTTCAACATGCTTTGGATGCATCCTAGCAGAGAGACTCGTGCGAGTGAAGCACGACGTCACCACACCTAGATGCGAGACTGCCTTCACGACTTATGGAGGCATCATCACAGCGATCATGGAGGCCGCAGGAGTAGACACCAGCATTGAGACCCCCCTAGATGAGGCTTGGTTTGACTTGTCCCAGTTTCAGACGGACAGGAACTTGACAGGCGCAGCCATGGATCCAGACAGGTTCGGATACCGCTACCGATTAGGGAAGGGAGACAACCGCACGGTTTATTTACCGTCTCCCACAGTCCCGCGACTTTCAGAGGGTTCACCACAGTGGATCCCGAACCATGACGAGTTCTGCACAGAGTTCTCACGTCTACCGCTTACCATTGGGGAGTATGTAGCCGCTAAGGCTAAGAGAGAGGCGATCCGACAGAGGACCTACCACCAGACCTCATCTTCCTCCATGAGCAGTACCTCACGATCCGCTGCGCCGTCCACCTCAACTGATCCCGCGATCACCGCACTTCAGGAGCAGCTAGCACGCCAGAACGAGATGCTTGAGAAGATGGCGCGACAGCTTCGAGAGAGAGGACACATAGATGGCAATCTTTAGATCCTGAGTTCAGATGCCTAGAAGACTTCTCGTCTCGGCCAACACTCTTTCTGCTTACGAGCCTGGTTCCATCTATTCCACCCCTATCTTTTATTTTTTCATTTATAATTTATCTTTCATCTGTTATCAGTCGTTCCCACTATTTCACACTTGGGACAGTGTGATTTAAGTCTGGGGGGAGTTCGTACTAATGACTTTGCTTTGTTTTGGTTTTTATTTGAGTCTCTTCTTTTTTTAAGAACTAAGAATGATGTATTTCGATATATATAATATGGTTTTATGGATTATGATGCAAAACCAAGGATGATCTTTGACTAGTGTGCTTCTACGCTATTTCTAGTAACAGATCTTTCAAGCTTTAGTACTAGACTAGGCGGTAGCTAGAAAGCCAGAGATGCGAAATCCTGGAGAATGCCGATCTATAGAGATTTCAGGGGAAGGAACACACTAGCTCTATTTTTATTGGACTTTAAACTGACTTTTAATTTCCTTGTCAACAGATTTAAGCATTCAACAAAAAAGCAAGAACGTTTGGGACATCTTTTTCCATTTTTACACACTCTCTTGTTGTTCCCGAACGGCCAACACATCAACAGTTGGTACCATACCCGAAACCCTTACAATCTTTTCATAACTCACGCAGCTCTCTTGTTTTCACCATATGCAGATATGTGCAAAAACGCCGGAGAGGGAGGAACGACACGATTTCTAGTCACTCGAGACGAAGGATCGAATGGTTAAGAAACGGAAGTTTTAGCTACAAAAGAATGGCGACCCATGCCTCGGAAAACTCGAAAAAATGGTACTATTCTCGTGATCCTTAAGACTCGTACATCGAGGCACTTTCCGTTTCATAAAGAAAAGGAAGAGAAAAGAAAAAGTAACTCGGATAAAGGACCCGAACTTATCCGCTAAAAATAGAGTTACATAAAAAAAAAATATAATAATAATAAAAAAGAAACGGGAAGAAAGTGTCTAAGAGCCTTAAGAGGATCGGAACATTCATAGAGGCGGAGTCTGTACGACATGGTGAGAAGTTTTAAGCGCCATCCCATCCGAACCAGACATAAGAAACTAAGTCTAGGGGAGTTGGCGGTATCAAGGAGAACTCGCGGATGCGCACGTGCGAAGAGTGATTGGAAATCGTGGACCTCAATAGTTCAACCTTCTCCTGTTGTTTTGCATAATATCTCGCACCTTCCGGAGATTTATACGGTAACCCGAAACACTCTAAACCTCACCAATAAAAGCCTTTATACACCTAACCTCATTGAATCTAGCTTAATATCCCTTAACAAGGATCATGCCAATCTTAATACTACTTAGAGAGTTGGTTGACCGAAACTTGGAGTTTAGATAGTGAAAGCTTCGTAAAGGACTAGTGTTGAACGAACTATAGTGAGAATTTTCTAGCTGAGCTTGGATAGACTTGTTCGATGACATATGGTTTAGAAGGACGGTCACTGAGTTTTTGCTAGTTCCTATGTTTTCAAACCTCTTTCCGAGATTTTATCTGCGTTTTGTTTGAGGACAAACAAAGGTTTAAGTCTGGGGGAGTTGATAACACTCATATTTTACTACTAAAACCTATTATTTCAAGATCGTTTATAAGTGTTTTAACCCCGTATTCAACGGTTTTAAAGTTATTTCCACGTTTCCTAGTCTTAAGAGTCATTTCAGGGAAATTGGACAAAAAGGACACATTTTGGAGCAAAACGGGAAATTCAAGGACATGTGCTCGGAGTCATAAGTTCAGCATCAGATGACGACCTACCCACCACAAGATCGAGCTCATATTTGGAGACAAGATAGCCCTTCCAGCTGTCATTCATGCCGAGGTGGTTTGAGTTCAATCACACGGTTGGATCTCAAGTTACGAGGGAAGCAAGAAGGTCCGTCAGACACGTCCCCAGAAGAAGGACGGCCGCGCCACTGATCCTCAGAAGACCAGTGGCCGCGCCACGCATGGTCGCTCGCGCGGCCAGACCATTCCGGCCCATCCCGAGTCCGTTTGCACTTATCCGATGTTTTCCCGAGGTTAAAACGCAAAGCCCACTTTCTGAAGACTGGGAGCCTATATAAAGGGACCTTAGGGTTTCAGAAGAGGCGTGACTTCACAGAGAGCTTTTCAGAAACACTTTTCACGCCGCAGAGAGATAGAGAGAAAAAGAGTTCGACGGCCCCGGAGTTGAAGATCTCGAGAGAGAATTCTTCTGCAGCCGCCCACTTCTTCTTCCTTTCCCTTTCATCTTTTGTTCTTAGTTCTTTGCTTTTCAATACTTTAAGAAAACCTCTCTTCAATCGATTTCCTTTGAAAAAGCTTTCTCACTTTGTTTCTTATTCAATATAATTCACACCTTTCATATCTCAAGGATGTCTCTCGTTCCCATGAACGAGTAGTCATCTAGTTGGGTTTTTAAAGGGGTTTCCGAAGGGGTTTAATCATGGATCGATTTTGCTAAGTTGATATAGATAGCGTTTCTTTTAGGTATCTTCGTTGATGTCTTGTTCTTATTGCATGTTTGCTTCTCTGATCAATTAGCAACTGATTCCAAGGCGACTAAATACACGAACGTGTGGTCTATCGTCTCGATCTAGAAGTTAACGAGCGGATCGCACCGTAGGATGCTTAGGCATATCGACGGACCGCACCGTGAGTGTTTACAAATAGGTGAATGATATGTATGCGTGGTTGTCTTGCATCGTGGGATGAGAAATCATATCCGTAGTGTAACATAAACGCAGGTGGCTAGATCCGTGAAAGCGGGGTAGTCATAGTCGACCGTTTCAGCTTAAGAACCTAACCCATAAAATCGTTTAAAACCTATCTTGTTGCTTGTTAGATCCGATCCATGAACCCCGGAGAACATCCCTGAACGCAACGCCTGTAATTCATTGATTTACAACCGTTTAATTCTCTTTCGCTGCTTGATATTACTTTTGCAAACCGTGACAAACTACACCCCAAGATCCCCTTTTGGTTTAAAGAAGTTAGAAATCCTAGGACTTTCGCAAACAACAATCTCTGTGGATTCGATCCCTTAATATACTACTGTGATTGCTGTGCACTTGCAGCTATCTTAGGGGTAAAACTTGAAGTAAAAACCCCACCGCATCAGTTTGCATACATATGCATTGGGAGTTATGATAAGCACTTGTTAAGGCTGCACCATACTTGGAATTCTTGCTTTGATGTTCATGTCTTAGGTTGAAACTCGCTTTGACTTGAATCCAACTCTAATAATTTGAACCATAATATTGACTTTGAATTATCATGTTCATATATTGAAAAGTGATTCCATGGTTACCATATACATATTTGGATTTCCTTCTTCCTTCTTACCACTCTTTCTAGTCCAAATAGCTTACCCCACCCTTAACTAAGCCTTCTTTGAAACCTAAACACTCTCTTGTGTGATTGTGAGGCCTATTTTCGAAATTTTGAATCATCTAGGCAAAAAGTTTTGAGTTTAGGCTGACAAGGAGAAGCTTTCATGTAGACACTAGCTTGCATTTTAAGCTTGTATTAGGCTAAGTTGTTTGAGGGGTAGACTAAGAAGAGTTCTTGTGTTTAAAGTTTTGTCTTTGGGAAAGAGAAGGAATAAAGAAAAGGTGATTTATGGTGATTGATTTGGGGAAATATATGATGAGATGGTGGCAACAAAGAAAGCTCTATAACAAAGAAGAAAAGGTGACCTCAAGCAACAAAACAAGAACATACAACAAGAAGAAAAATCGGTCATCAAACAATCAAGGAGATGACATGCGTGTTGGAGGATTGAGTTAAGCTTAAAAAAACCTTAACATTAAACAGTTACCAAAGGAGCATTGAGATGTCTTCATATGAAGTGTTGTACGGTAGACCGTGTAGAACACTGTTTTGTTGGACTCAAGTGGGGGAGCGGAGTGAGATTGGCCCGGCTGTGGTCGAGGCAACTACCGAGAAAATTAAGTTTCTGAAAGTTAAACTAAAAGAAGCTCAAGACCGGCAAAACAGTTCGACGAATAAGCACCGTAAGGACTTAGACCATCTGCATTGGGAGGTTCTCAATTGATCTCTCACTATTAATAAAAGAAAAATAATACAAAGAGAAGAGAAAGAATGAGATGAGTCTCTCAAATGAAAGACTTTGAGAGATTCATGAGAGACTCTTGAAACACTTGTCTCTTTATAATTGGCTCAATATTATTTGTTTATCTAAAATTAATTGTTAAATAAAATTACATTTATAATATTTATATAATAGTGGTTGAGAGACTCAAATGAGTCTCTAACCAATGCAGATGCTCTTAGAATTCAGTATAGGTGATATGCTTTTTCTGAAGACAGTCACCTATAAGGGAAAGGACAGAGCGGGGAAGAATGTTAAGCTGAGTCCGAGGTACATGGGACCGTACCGTATTCATGCAAGAGTTGGGGCAGTGCCTTATAAGTTAGATTTGCCTTCGGAAATGGATGCATTCCACAATGTTTTCCATGTATCGCAACTAAGGAAGAGTATAACTGACCGGGAAACTGTTATAACTAAGCCACCTCCGGATTTATAAGAAAATCTGGTGGTAGAAGCTAGACCGGTCCGAATCTTGGACATAAAAGAAAAGACTGAACGAAGGAAAAAGGTCAAGATGCCGGAAGAATGCAGTTTTGGCCGAGGCAAAAGGGAATCTAATCGAGATAAAATGCCTAAGTCTTTGGGCTTGATGTTTTATCTTGTAAGAAAACGGTTTATGCCAAGAGAAATCCGAAAACAAGCGTTAACCGGCTTAAGCCGAGAAAAACTTAATTTGAACCGGCTATGTTCGAGAGAATTGGAATTTGCCTGAAAAATCGGGTTTTCTTCGAACAAAGTCGACTGACTGGTCGGAAATCCGGATTGGATCCATCGCTTAGGAGATGTGAATATCTCGCTGAAGCATGTCCGAGTCTTAAGAAGGGATTGTCCGGTAGTTGGTCTAAATAGTCGAACCGTGAGTGTATTTTTGCTAAGTAATAATGAATGTATAGAATTGATAGTATGATTGCATTACTAGACGGGATCACCGTACCACTAAGAAATTCGTTTGCTTATGCCTCCTTTTATGGATGCATGTAAAGAGATTATCCGTGACTGATTGTTCTGTGGCAAGACGAAGGCAGTGAAGGAAAGGGGATGGATCGGGTTTTGGGTTTTTATTGAATAATGGTCTAGTTAAAATGATGTAATAGCCTATAGCGAACTTACCATTTTTAGAACCTCTGACTTAAGTAATATTTACGTAATGAAATTGGACTTTCTTAAAATTGAATAAAATGTTTAAAAATAAAAAGGCAAAAATCTAAAAATTTAACTAAGCGTTAATTCAGGCCAAGAGGTTAACTCGGGACATTCTGGTCGGGATAGAAATATCCGGGTTGGGTCGTCACACAATCCCTTCGACCTTGCTGGGAATTGATGTATTGGTATAGCAATTGTATATCGAAAGAGATGCTGATGGTGTACACTGAGCAGAGGTATCAGAGGAAGCAGAGTACGTCTTCTGGTATGTTTGGATTTTTGATCCTGTAGAGGTGTGCGAACGGGTAGTCTGGGTAGATACCCATTGGTGCGAGGTAGTGACAGTTGATTTTGTGCTTCGACATTATGATAGACTGATACAGGAAAATCCTTTCGTTAAGATGTTCATGTAGAGTCCTTTTGTTGATAAGCTGGTGGGCCTCTTCGGGTATGTTAGCGCTGAAGTCGTAGTAGCTTTTCCATGATGTAGAAGAACTTGCCATCATGTGAATCTCTTTTAGCAGGTTTCTACTGAGCATGTCTGCAAGTGTATTCTTTGTGCCCTTTAAATAGAAGAACTCAAAATCGTACTTTGGAAACCATTCGCTCCATCGTAGTAACTGTTGGTGTGCGACCGTCTTTTGCTTGAATTATAACATCTTTGGAAAAGAAGACATATCCATTTCGATGCGAAATTTATGTCCTATCAGACGAAACTCAAACTTCTCAATTGCCTTTTTGACCGCTAAGATTTCTTTGTACGTGGAGTGATAATGCATCTCCGAATCTTTGAAGCATCCGCTTTTATATCCACAGATTTGACGTTTGTCATCTGTCTTTTCAAATGAAATGGCTCCCCAATACTTGTCACTTGCGTCCGTTTGTAGTATACGTATCCCCGAGGAGGAAATCTTTAAAGGTGGTAGCTTATGTACATCTACCTTTAGGCTTTTAACCTCTTCGGTTTGTTGTTTAGTCCATTAGGGTGGATTCTTTGTCAACATCTTTTGATGTGGTCTTGTCAGCTTCAAAATTTGCGGAATAAAGTCGCTTATGTAAGTGATTACTCCAAGGAATTGCTTGATTTGTCCAATAGGGATTTCTTCAATCGTTTGGCCTTGGTCTCTCATATATAACTTAATTTGTTGACCAAGATAGTCGTCAATGGAGGAGAGATATACTTGCTCTAAGCTCGGATTTTTGAGACCACTGAGCGCATAATACCTTCGAGTTTGTCGCTCAAAGTGCTTTGCCAAATCTCTTTTCTTTAAAGAGCAGCATTTTGCCGTGAAGAATTCTTCTTGCAGCTGTTCCTTCAGATGATTTGGGGTACCAATGAATTCTCTGTAAGTTTCGCCTAGAGGTAATGGTATTATTGTTTAATAGACCTGCTGCTGTCTGTATTCACCAAGCGAATTCTACCATTCTTTAAGTGCTCCGGATAGTCGTGCCGCAAGTTGTTGTATCACAAGCTCTAGTTGAGATGTGATGTCTTCTGAATTCATCCATGCATGAAATTCGTTAAGTCGATCATTCCATTTTTCAAAGGGAATATCATCGAATGTCAACATCATGATTTTTGATGCGGACTGCTTCTTTGGTATCTCCTGATGCTTAGGGACCGTGTATCTCATTTCTTCATCACTTGAATATACCTCATTGATATTTGGTTCATCTTTTGGGACTGTCGAAGGTCTGCCTATACCGAATTGCTTTGGTAGAGACTCTTTGTCGGAACTGGACTCATAGCTACGAGAGCTTGTATTCGAGAAATGATTAATCATCGTTATCGGCTGTGAGCTTTGAGGTGCCGGGGTTGGTAGCCTTGGTGTTGCTTCACCAGTATTGTTGGCTAGTGTATCTAGCAGACTGGACATCGAAAATTTGATAATCCCAATATATCCTTTTTTCTTTATTTCTTCAACAGTTTCGTGGTTAGAGAAATAGCCGAGAGTTGGTTTCTTGGTTGGATTGACAAGGAATTCTGATTCCTTTTGACGCCTTGGCTTCACTCGTGTTTGTCGTATTTTTGAAATGCTGATCGTAGTCAAGTCTGGCACTACAAGAAAAGTTCGCATAGCTACACTTTTATTTGTAGGTATGATCGATATTTTGTAGCTAAAAATCGGTTCCAACGAATTAGTTACAAATTTGCCGCCGTGACATGTGGTCGTAGCAAATTCTGTCTTATAACTATTTGAAGCAAATTTGCTATAAAGTACCCACAACGATATATTGTAGCTATTAGAATTAAATTTGTTAGAAAATATTTTGTACGTATTTTCTTACAAATTTGTTTCAAATCGATTGTAACAAAATAGCTACAACTTGCTTCATATTTGTTGTTGCAAAAGGAGACAATAATCTACGAAAAACATTGTTACAATTGCGACAAATTGTTTCAGAGGTTTTGTATCAAATTTGTTACAATGTTGCTACAATCAAAATGTGGAAAAATTTCACAAATGGCTATGAATATTACGTAGCTATTTTTAAAAAAAAAAAAAATTCAAACCAAATTAAATTAAAATAAATAAAAATGCCATTAAAATATATTAATCTAAAAATTACACATTTAAGAAGTTTTAAATTCTCCTCTTTACAAATAATTATAAGCAAATTTGTAACAAGAACAAAGATCATTAATTAGCGAAAGTTAATTAGCTCTGAGGCCTTTGTGCTTGTTCTTAGTTAACTGTTATCACAGAATCAACCAAACAAAAAGATGCGAAAGATTAACACTTACATCGATATCACTTCTTGAATGAAGTTTTTGTTGTCCTTTGTTTCAATGTAGATCTGAATTTCAATTGCATAAACCTCAAGCAACTGACTTCCTTTCTTCTGATCATCCGTTCCATCTTCTTTTTGACAAGATTTATGAAGTTTTTCCATCAGACCATGGACTTCAGTATCTATTCTGAGCCAGTCACAAATGAGAAATGAAATGAGAGAAGTAAATAAGACTTAGACATTCTCAAAACTCCACGCAAAGCAAGCATATAAAACTTTACAGAGTGCATAAAAGGGTTTTGACCAAGAATACCTTGCAAGATCAGCAGCTGGACTTCTTCCTCTTTCGGTGCTTCCAGAATCTGATTCACAAGAACAAAAAAGGTTAAACACACGGTGAAACTCAGTGTACGAGCAAATAAAAAGTCAGCTTGAATCGCTTTTACAATGCTTCAGAATCAAACGATTAGCCAACATGATTATAAGCTAAAGCTGCTAAACCATCATGTTTGATTGGATTACTCACGGTGCTGGAATTTCAAGGTTAATATACCAGTTCTAAATCAACAAGAAAACCCCACTAATAAATTCCAAGCTCACCTTTTTTCATTGACTGCTCTTTACTGAGTTTACTCACAGCAAGAAGCTCCTCTTTGCTCTTTCCATTTGAATGAGACAGGTCCTACACATTGAAGAGCTTGAGTAAATAAACAAGGTAAAGTTGGTTTGGAGCTCAGTGACGTCGACGTTCAAAGAACCATAGAGTCTTTAACAATCCAAACACAAGCATCAGCCATCAAATCATCATCAATTCATCAAGTTATTAGCGAGTCTTTAACAATCAAAATACAAGCATCGAGTCCCGAAATCATACCAACTTACTAATCCTAAGTCATATAGGTTCAAAGTCATCAATTGTTCTGCCAAACATAAGCCACATTCTCAAATCTCAACTCAATAAACATAAGACACATTCCCAAATCAATTCACATCAGTAAGAGACTACAGAATTAAGAGGCTGCTTAAGATCAGACATCAATGATGAACCTCATTACCACGCATCAAGCAAAGCAACTTTTTAACAAAAAAGAATCACACATTACCCAAATCGTTATTCTCAAATCATGACCCCAAGTCGATTCAAAAACTATCACAGACAGAGACGGAACATAAAGACTGGACAAACATAAAATTTACCAAGCCAAAAATCACAGACAGAGAAAGGCACAAACAGAGTGGAAGACAAGCTCTAACGAGAAAGAAGTTGCAGAGAATCGAAAAAAGGGAAAAGGCAAATTGGTGAAGAGAAGAGAATGCTCTTACCAGGGATTGATTCCTCGACCTCGCGCGAGGAGGAGACGATGGTAACTTCTTCTTCCAATTTGGGAATTCTCGATTAGAAAAGGGGACAAACCTTTCTCTTCCCAAGAGACAGCTTCTCGGAAATGGTTAGTTTAGGTGCTCGAAATCCTAATCTCTGATCCTTAAGCTTACCATTCAAACCCGGATCTTCAATCACAGCTCTGATTACCGATGAAACTTTGTAGCAAAGAAGGAGAAAAGGGACTTACGGCGTTTGGACTGCGTAGAGGATGGTGGTGTGAAGCAGCGATAGAGAGGCGGCCAGAGAGTGAGTCAGCAAGAGTGCGTGATGGGAGAGAGGGCATCGCCGAGAGGGAGGGAGGCGAGAGAGGGGATCGTCAAGAGACAGGGAGGCGGCGAAGGAGAGAATCGCGGCGAGAGCATGAGATGCAACACAAGAGAGGAGGCGTCGAGATTTGGTGACGCAACACGAGTGTGAGAGAGAGGAGGCATGAAAATTTGGCCAAAGAGATGAAGAAAATGTTGAGAAGACTCCAAAAGTGTTGGTAAAATTAGGGTTTTGTCTATTCTTGATACAATTTGTTACAAAAAAATTTTGTTGTAATTTAGATACAAATATTGTGTTGCAATCCGACACAAATTAGTCACAATTAATCATCTTTTTGTTATAAATAATTTTGTAACTAAGTTTGTTACGTATTTTTGTGATTTTTTGAAACAAATTTGACTACAAATAAAATTTTCTCGCAAATAGTACAATTTATCTAAAAAAGTTACAAACTATTTTGTAACTAATTTTGTTACATATTATTTGTCGTTTTTTAAAACAAAATTGCTACAAATTAAACTTCATCACAAACTGTAAAAAATTATCTATAAAAAATTACAATTTTCTACAATTTATCATTTATGTTTTTTTGTAACAATTTCTCGCCAAATGTAACAAAATTTAGCTACAATTTTTTTTGTCACAAAAAACGTAGTTATGTTAACTTATTCTTGTAGTGTGGAGTCTTACCATAACGAGATGTAAATGCTTCATCTGAGGATATGAATCTAGGGAGAGGGGTCTTTGACTTCAGATTTTGATAGGCAAAGAAAATCCCAGAGTAGGATTCTTCATACATAGGTATTCCTGATGGCATACAACCAAAAGGATTAAAGTATGCATCCGTCTTGTTGTGATTATTCCCAAAGATGTTACAATTCAAGCAAAAGATGGTCCCACACCAACATTTACTACGATAGAGCGAATGGTTTTCAAAGTATGATTTCGAGTTCTTCTATTTAATGGGCACAAAGAATACACTTGCAAACATACTCAGTAGAAACCCTCTAAAAGTGATTCACATGATGGCAAGTTCTTCTACATCAGGGAAAAGCTACTACGACTTCAGCGCTAACATACCCGAAGATGCCCACCAGCTTATCAACAAAAGGACTCTACACGAACATCGTAACGAAAGGATTTTCCTGTATCAGTCTATCATCCTGTCGAAGCACATAATCAATTGTCACTAACTTGCACCAATGGGTATCCACCCAGACTACCCGTTTGCACACTTTCGAAAATTCAAGCATACCAGAAGAGGTACTCTGCTTCCTCTGGTACCTCTGTTCAGTGTAAACCATCGACATCACTTTCGATATATAGTGGCTATACCAATACGTCAATTCCTAGCAAGGTCAAAGGGATTGCTTCTTAACGTTCTTACGTTGGTTCGCACAATTAACCATATGGAGCAAAAAATTAAGAAGATCGGCGAAGGCGACATGCTTGCCCTTCAAGAAACTCAAAAAAGGAGGTCCCAATCCTTTCTTCAACCCTCATATGATATACTTCTTCTATCGGCTTGTTCAAGTCAACGTTAAATCCAACAAAGTTCATGTGCTACCTACTCTCATCCACCACAATGACTACCACAAAAGATTTGCCCAGATTTCAACATTAACGACAACAAAGCATATGAAGATTTTCAGACTCATTCATTTCGTCTCAACAATTCCAGGCAGACATTTTTTGTTCCATTCATCCCAAATTGGTTGTACTATCCAATCGACTACCAAATGAGCTTCGATGAAGATCTGCAATACTTCATGTCAACGGAAGAAAGCATGACAGCTACTCTTAAGGTGATAAAGCAAGAACCCACATCTCAAGTTTACCCACCATAATATTTCCAAGATGCACACCTCCATGATGGTACAATGAACATTGACGAAATCGCAAAAATGTTCAACATCGACGTAAATACGGAATCGCAACCTGGATATGCAGAACCAGAAATGGAATACAATTGTCCAGGAGATCATTAGGGCTGTTGCGACAAACTTATCATCGAATGTGAACGTCATTATTTATTATTAAGTAAGCTATCCTAAGTGCTTAATCTTAAGTAAGATATCTTAAGTGCTTAATTTTAAGTACTTAATTATCTATTGTTATTAATAAGTGTATTTAAAATATGTAAGCGATAACAGAATCGCATAAATAAATAATGATGTAAGCGATAATATAATCGTAAAAATAAATAATGATGTAAGCGATGATGTAATCGCCGAAGCCGAGGTAAGCGCTTACGTCAGCGCGAACTAGACCTCACCTATAAATATGTGTGTACCCCCACTGTAAAATTCATCTTAGAATTTCAATAAAAACCCCTCTCTAAGTTTCTCTCTCTAAATGAGTCTATAAGTTCTTTAGTTCTCCAGACTTCTTAACATATTCAAAAGTTTTGATTTCTTTCTATCATTCGGAAGTCGCGATTCTGCTCCCCTTCTTTAACTGGACCTTGTAGTCAGTCAATACGACAGTCAACATGACTTTCATGGGGAGGTAATGTTCCTAATAGTGGTTGAGCAATCAGTGGCAACAGGCTCGTCTAGGCTTCCTTTACGTGGATACTACAATCCTCGTCTGTCAATACGACTTATTCATACGACCGACTATCTACATTTATCATTACAACTGGTAGCAGAGTCAAATGCTTGTGTTATGATAGAATGAATCATTGTTTATGACTGATTGTTTTGAATGTTCTGGAAAATAATCTCACAATATGTCTACTTCTAATCTTTAACCATCGATTCTCAATTCGCAATTTCTACTCTACAAAAATCAAAAAGAAAAAATCAAAATCGTTTCTTTTCTACTAATCTAAATTCCCTATATGAAATCGAGTATATTCCAGGAGATCAGCTACCCGAAACTACCCTTCCACTGGTAAATACATACGAATACATATGAATAAAGGCATAGTGCTTGTTCAGTCAAAGGTGTTCGAGAGCTCATACGATCATCTTCAAATCGAAGAGTCATGGAATATGTTCAGTCCAGCAAATTCTCATCTTGCCGAGTTCCAACCACTGAAGAAGAGCAGATCATCTCACTCAACATTCCAGAAAACCTAACAAGATTGTGGCAGCAGCAAGGATACACTCATCTACACTTCGGTATGGTGAGAATCTGTTTAATCTTGCACGCCTGAAAAGGTCTTCAGGTTGTAGCACATATAGCTTTAGTCGACTCAAGACTAAAGTCATACCAACAAGCTTGGATCGGAACAATTCAAACAACATTAAACGCAAGAACAGTATTCATAAAATTGTTTCCTAACTTTAATGTTATTTTGCCAGATCTCAATCTCTTAAAGATGCTCAAGGTCCAACTGCAATTAGTCGGAGCACCTATGCAAGAAAAAAGCATGGTTGCAACACTACACCATCATATCGTGTACCGGATTCAAGATCATGCCCTTGATCTCGTATTACCCTCATCTGACGAAATGTTATATCTCGAGGTAACATCAGCATCTTAAGCACCCAACTCTATCTAGATTCCTCGACAAATAACCCGCGAAGAACTACTGCGCCGGTTACCAGAGTCATGGGTTACAAGCTATGAGAAGATGCATCAAACATCCCGACACCAGTCCAAACATCTGAAGTCAGTTTTCATTCTCGAAATGATGGTACAACAGAGATCAAATTCGAAAAACCAAGATCATCATCATTTCAACGACAATTATTTACTCAATTTTCCTTACGAATTGATGAATGCGAATTCTACGGGCAACCAACGAAGCAGCAAGCTCTCCAGCCAATTTCTTTGGGCCAATATCCTTTCATCGATGAAGATGGCCATCAATATTTTGATGTATGTTCATGCACTGCTTGTACAGAAGCATAATACAAATCTGATGATGAAATCTGACAAAGACGAAGAAAAAAGAAAGACCCCCTTTACAAAAGATATCTCGAACGAGATCGTACTGTCGGCCCACTTGGTGAGGCAAAATATGACTTTATAGTCTAATATTCATAAAGGAAAAAAGTGCTTCAACAAATCATGATGATGCATCCAGATGATTTTCCTCCTCCATAAGATTTCACCAAAGACAACATCGCCAATAGTCCAAAAATCCTTACATAAGCAATCAACTCTTCTGGACCAGACAAGCTGAGTCAAGGAGAACAGAGAATGCCCTCGCTCAAAATCGACTGTTGACAACAGTCAATCACAACAAGACGGATCCATACTTTAATCCTTTTGGTAGTATGCCTTTAGGAATACCTATGTATCAAGAATCCTACTCTCCGGGATTTTTCTCTGGCTATCAAAATCAGAAGCCAAAGACCCCTCTTCCTGGATTCCTATCCTCGGATGAAGCCTTCACATCTCGTTATGGTACGACTCCAGCCATGATTACGGCCAACATTTCAAACACAAGACCAACACGAGTGAAGTCAAGGCGTCAAAAGGAATCAAAATTCCTTGTCAATTCCACCAAGAAACCAACTCTCAACTCTTCCTCTAGCCACAAATCTGTTGAGTCAACAAACTCGCCATGGGTGCAAGGCCTTTTATGCCAACAACCGTGCAAAACAAGGAAGGGGAAAACTCAAACTAGTCATTGACAACAAGCCCCTAAATCAATATCTACAAGATGTCAAGTGTCCTCTACCAAACAAGAAGGCACTTCTTCAACACCTCCAAGGTGCAATAATATTCTCAAAGTTCGACCTAAAATCTAAGTTCTGGCAAATTGGGGTTCATATAGAAGAAAGATACAAAACGACATTTTGTCGACCAAATCGCCAACTCCAATGCAATTTCCTGCCTTTCGGTCTCAAGACTGCACCATCACTATTTCAACAGACAATGTTACGTATATTCAAGCCCCTCCTCCATATGACTTTAATATACATCGACGACATCCTTTTATTTTCTTCAAAAAAAGAGGAGCATATCCAATCTCTCTGACCATTTCAAAAAACTGTAAAAGAATATAGAATCATGCTCTCGGCCCGAAAGATGACCATAGCCCAGCCCAACATCGATTTCCTTGGAATGCAAATTAAAGATGGCCAATTTGCACCGCAAGCCCATCTGGCCACAACGCTTACCGATTTGCCAAACGAAAATCTCACACGACGACATATCCAGCAATTCCTTGGATTAATCAATTACATAAACGACTTTATTCTGCAACTTTTGCAGCTGACAAGACCACTCCAGAAGATGTTGACAAAGAATCCACCCCAATGGACTAAACGACAAACCGAAGCGGTCAAAAGCCTAAAGGTAGAGGTACAGAAGCTACCACCTTTCGAGGCTCTTCTGCAGATCCTTTAACTGACATTTGAGGCTAGCCGTTTCAGCTTCTTTACTTCGGAATTGGGATGTATTAACCATCATGTGTTGTGTCATAGCCATCATTCTTGATGAAGATTATGAAGTCGATCATGGATTTATGTTATTGATCCTTGAAGAGAGTTTAACCTTTTACTATAGCCATCCGCCAATTGATCAACTTCAAAAAAATTGAAAAGAATATGTAATCATGTTATTGTAAAAGAATATGGAATCATGCTCTCAGCCCGAAAGATGATCATAGCCCAGCTCAACATCGATTTACTTGGAATGCAAATTAAAGATGGCCAATTTACACTGCAAGCCCATCTGGCCAAAACGCTTATCGATTTTCCAGACGAAAATCTCACACGAGGACAAATCCAGGAATTCCTTGTAGTAATCAATTATATAAGTGATTTTATTCCGCAACTTTCGCAGCTGACAAGACCGCTCCAGAATATGCTCACAAAGAATCCACCCCAATGGAATAAACGACAAACCGAAGTGGTCAACAGCCTAAAGGTAGAGGTATAGAAGCTACCACTTTTCGAGACTCTTGTGTAGATCCTTTAAGTGACATTTGAAGCTAGCCGTTTCAGCTTCTTTGCTTCAAAATTGGGATGTATTAACCATCATTTGTTGTGCTATAGCCATTATTTTTTGATGAAGATTATGAAGTCGACTATACATTTCTTTTATTGATCCTTAAAGAGAGTTTAACCTTTTATTATAGTCATCCGCTAATTGATCAACTTTTATAAAAAATATATAATTTCGTATATAAAAACACATTGGTGGTTGTAGCAGTGTGGTATAAAGCAATAGTTTATTATTGTATATAAGAACACTCTGTGGAGTGACACAACAAAAACAATTGAAATAGAAAAAAGGTGGAAGAAAGTATTACTATGGTAAATAGAATTTACAAATTGTCATGCTCGATTACCATTGCTCCTCTCCAGGTCTCGCCGGCGCCGACATCAATGGGAACAAGCATAGATGCGGGACCTGTGCACACGAAGTAATTTTGCTTCCCATACTTGTCCCACAGTGATCCTGGGCATCCCACATACATATCCTCGAACCCTATCCTTATCATCCTAAAGAACAATCCTCTTCCCTACAAATTTTAAATTCCAAACACATATACAAAGTTAGAGTTACGAACTCTCACTTAAACAACAAAATCATATCCAAAACAATATATAAGAATATGAATTAACTTATTTATTGTAATTTGATTTTAAATTACGAGTTTGGTAAGAGACTGGAGATAACTGAAACCTAAAATAACATAAAAGAAATATAGTAAAATATTTACTTATTGTGAATTGATTTTGAAAAGCTCATGGACGTTGATATATATTGGCCCAGTTTGTTATTTACGTTCTTTCTTTTTGAAAAAGGGTCTGTTATGTTATTTACGTATTTTGGATATTGCTTTCATATTAAGCATTCCAATGAAGTATCCACTATCCAGATTCGATATCTAATTTTGTTCGTTATTAAAATCGATTTTTGTCAAAAAAAAAACTATTGCATTTACATCCAATTTTGTTCTTTTGTTAAAAATATTCCTAAAATATATGTAAATTATAATTATGATATTCATAATTCTAATAGTAAATCGTATAAACTCAACTCCACCGGTTTAAATTTCTTAACATTCTAAGAGTTGAGGTTGTCGATTAATTAAAAAAAAAAACGTGTATCCAAAATGTTGATTAGCCTTTAACGTTTGAAACCAGATTTCACCGGTTTTGCGTCAGCGGATTGACGTCAAAATAGGATTTTATAATTTTGACGGCCCAATAATTCCGACATTTCTAAGCCAAACTGGGAATCTACAATTTTTCATCAAAATGCATGATTCTTCCATTCTGGCACAGTTACGTTTTTCTAATGAAAATGATGTATTTCATAAAATATGATTTGTGACTTTTGAAAGATTCTTTTATTAAGTATTTAAATGATCATGCAACTGTATTTTGATTTTCTTTTGTGCAAACAATGAGTGTATTTTGATATTTGACTAAATTTTGATGCAATCAAAACTATACATAATTTCGTATCCAAAACTATTTTGTTTGATTGGTTGACCATACGACTAACATATGATCCATAAGACCAGTGGCAAAGTCCAGAAATATTTGTTACGGGTGTCAATATCTAAATTAAATATTATTTAATATGAATAATGGATTAAAAATAGATATATGGTGTCGTTTGAGAGTTTTGAACTTGAGTTTAGAGGAGTCAAGACAAGAGTTTCTATCAACTAAACTAGTGTGAATTTACAAATTAAGCTTAAATTTTTAAGTTATAATATTTATATGGTGTCAGTTGAATCCCTATCACTACAAGTAGCCTCGCCACTGCATAAGATGCATAAACGAAAATGAGCATAATATCAGAACCGATAGTGACCGGAATATTGCCGTTAACTTACCTGATCGATGGTTTCATATTTAGATGGCGGAGTGTTATAAACAGCCTTTAATCTCTCAGCCGGTGGAGCACCATAGACTCTACTCATCTTTTTCTTAAGAAGTGTAATCACAGAGTCTTCTACTGCCCAAATCCCCGGCTTTTCACCTTTTTCTGACCCAAACCAGCCGGGGGATTCTGCATTCATTGCCTCGGAAGGAGACAGGAGCTCAAAAGGCGATGATAAAGGAGGGTTGGGGCAATAAGAGCATCCCTTAAGTCCTTGAATTCCAGCCCCACTCCGTTTCTTGAATCTCAAGTAACTCATAATCCCCGGTTTAAGGGTAACCGGTTTGCGTCCATTGTTCTTCACCATCAGAGCTGTAGCCATGCTTACTGGGTAGAGAGAGATGATATAGGTTATGTCAAGAAACCCGGCCGTACAGCTAAGTTCGATCTGAGAACCATTAACAAATATTTCATCATTCCGTGAACAAGATTTGATAAAAAATGGATGTTTAAAATCAATCACCTGAAGCGCATCAACGGCGTCTGAATCAGTGTCCTTGACACTCCAATTACAACCTGAGATTACTGAAGTACCTTCTTCTCCGTTAACAATAACAAGACCAACTCCACCACCTCTGCTCTTATCACCATCAATTGTGTAAAGGACTTCCTCAAACCCGTCGTCTTTCCAGTATACCTTTGGCTTATATGAAACCACATGAGCGTCTGATAGACTCAGCTTTAAAGAACTTCCATTTCTGACCTTAAGCTCGACCATGGGAACGTTGTTTGCTTCTGAGAACTTTATGCCTTTTCGTCCAAATTTTTCTGCAACCCCTTCAATTATTGTCTGGGTCTGAGGAGCTGAAATTGAATTTCTTACGGCTTTTGGTTTTGGGAGAGAAGAAAAAGAGATAAGAGAAGCCATTGATGGACAGTAGAGAGAAGAAAAGATAAGACTAGTGAAGTTGTAGAAACGCTGAAGCCTAATCCTTTTCCTACTTTTTTCTTTTTTTTTTGTCGTCCCTTTTCCTGCTTATTTTTATGTCGTTTACTAACACTCTTTTATCTAGCCTGTGGTTTGGTTGTGCTTGTCCTCTACATAAACCCAACCAATTTTAGACGGAAAATATTTAAATTTTAACTTATCGTAAAACAAAACCTCTTTTTAATCAAAAACTCATCATAACATGAGATTCGGTTAAAAAAACATAACCTTCAACTAGAAAAATATATTAGTTAGACCATCTCCAAAAATTATGTCTATTTTTTACTCTAAAAATAAAGAATAAATTTACTCCAATAGTTAGCTGTATTTTTTATGTTAAAAAATAAATTTTCTAATTATATTCTATTTTGTATATTTAATAATTTCTTATGAAACATTTTACTTTACAAATATACAGATTTTACCCATTTTATGTTTTTAACAAAAACTAAATAAAATTATAATTTTATTAAAATTAAATATTTACCACGAAAATAAAATTTTATTATAACACATAAATAGAATACAAAAGTCTTTTTTTTTTGACGACACAAGTCATTTCACTAGAATAAGTCATGTTAAATATTTGTAATGGCAATTATTTTGGTAATAGTTATGTATTTATAATTTATCGTTTGTCATGTTATTTTTAATTTACTATATTTGAATTTGCATTTTTAATTTTTAATTAATTATATAATTGTTTATTGTTAATATAATTTTATTTAAATGTAAAAATAAAACATATAGTTTTTGTTTAGATATAAAATAAAAATATATCAAAATTAAAAGTTTAATTTGAAAATAAAAAAGTTTCACTTTTAAAAATAGAGTTTTCTATTTTTATAGTAAAATATAGAATACCACTGTACATGGTTTTATCCTAAAAATAGAGGCAAAAATAGAGTCTCATTTGAGATGCTCTTATAGTTAAAAATTGTTAATTGTATCAAAAATGCCGGCTACCAGTAAAATTAAAACATTAAATTTGAACTTTAAATAAATTTAAATATACAAAATTAGTTATGTATAAAGATTTGCTGCTAAAAAACCCTCAAACTAATTTTTTTGCAAAATTAATCCTAAATTCAAAAAAAAATGCGGGTCAATCATATAATCTCAAAAATCATCCATTATATAAATCCTCCGTGAAATATACGTTATATTGGTAACGGAACTGAAAACGCAAAGATTTTAAGTAGTGAAAAAATGACATCCTTAAACCATAAAGCTACACACATGTTCACGTAGAGAAAAAAAAAACTACACACATTTTGCTTCTTTTTCTCTTCTAAACAACATCTTTTCTTCGACATTCATTGTGAATGTCCCTCTCATCAGAGAGCCCTTTGACAATGACCACTACCGTGTTTGAACCGATTTAGACCTTCATGCTAGACACAATCTCAATGATTTCACAATTCTATTATCGCGCCTGGTATAAGGCTCCTCATAGACCGCTTATAGTCAGTCTTATTCTCTATTGATCAAATCCAAAATTTAGGCATACGGAAGATTGATGGTGAGATTTAGTGTAATAGATAGAATAAACCGGTGATTGATTTTGAGATTTGTAGTATAGTAGATGAAGTAACTGAAAAGGCCATGAAATTAAAATTGAAATTGAAAAGATAATCACGGTTGAGAGAATCAAAAACCTGAAATTCGTATTAAGGATTAGTGAAGAGGAAGAATGTGTCCCACATAAAATAAATAAAAATGATATGTAGTTTCTATATTTAAAACGGTGCGTTTTAAAATTTGTGACAAATATAATGTCAATTATCTCTAAAGGTTTAAATCTTATTAAATTAGGTATTAAAGATAAAAAACCATTTATGATACTATATGATTATAAAAATTCTTAATTTATGCAAAAGTTTACAAATTCTTCTTATTTAAAGTGAGTTTATAACGGGTGATTTTTGAGATTATAGGATTAATCTGCATTTTTTCTGTAATAAGGGTTGCTTTTGCAAAAACAAAATTAGTATAAAAGTTTTTTAGCAGAAAACCATATCTATAATTATATATTATATAGAAAAACACGAATAATTAATTGGAAGAATTGGAAAAAACAATCCTTTCGAACATGACGTTTTGCAAATTAATCCCAAAACTAAATGTTTACAAACTAAACATTTTATCTCTTTTTACCCTTAGCAAACAGGATAATTTAAAAAAAATATCAAAATCTAATATAGGCAAATCAACGTATTATTATATGATTAAATGATTATTATATTATTAAAAAAATGCAAAAGAAAACTTCAAACCTGGTTAGATTGCCAAAGAAAGCTTGCGACAACATAAAGTAAATGTCCAACAACAATGTGACTCAAACGATTAACCATTTTGTTTATAATATATAAATTGAAAATGGAGATAAATAAAAAAATTGAGAATTCAGCGAGAAACAAAAAATAAATAAATTACGATAAAACATGTGAAATTTAAGATGTATTACAAAAATGAGAAACCAACAGAATCTTTAAAAAGAAGAAGTAAATGTGGATTTAAAGTTCATATTTGGCTTAGAATGACTTTAGTTAAAAGCCGACTTTCATATTACCCCTAGAAATATCTTAACAAAAGAGTAAATAAATTATTAAAATATGAAGAATTACTTTCATATTAGGATTAGAACAATTTCACAAAAAAGAAACATGGACGCTTCTCTTTTTACCATTGTGATTTTTAAATGATCTTTTATAGTCTAATTAATCCATTTTATTTGTTTTTATGATTTAATAAAAATATGTTTTAAACATTTTCGGCTATAACAACAGTTTCAGATTTTCATTTATGATTTTTTCAACGGAATGAAAAACAAGTAATAAACGCTTCTTTTTATACCATTATGAACCTTAAATAACTATTTTTAGTGTAGTTATTCCATTTTATTTGTATGATTCAATAAAATTCTGTTTTATGTATTTTCGGCTATAACACCTGTTTATGATCTTTATTTGTCATTTATTCTACGAAATGAAAAATAAGTAATATACACTTCTCTTTCTACTATTATGAGACTTAAATGACTATTTTTAGTCAATCTACTACATTGTGTTTGTATGATTCAATAAAATTATGTTTTAAGAATTTTATGTTATAACAACTACTTCATATAATCATTTGTGATTTCTTATACGAAATGAGAAACAAGTAATAGACGCTTCTCCTTCTACCATTATGAGCTCCAAATGATTATTTCTAGCCTAGTTACTCCATTTTATTTGTATGATTCATTAGAAGTCCGTTTTAATCATTTTCGGCTATAAAAGCTGTTTTGGTTCTTCATCAATGATATCTTCTACATAATTAGAAACATGTAATAGACGCTTCTCGTTCCACCATTGTGAGCCTCAAATCACTATTTCTAGTTTAGTTACTCCATTTTGTTTGTATGATTCTATAAAACTCTGTTTTAAGTTTTAAACATTTTCGACTATAACAAATGTTTCGCATTTCATTTGTGATTTCTTCTACATAATTTGAAACAACTAAATGACGCTTCTCGTTCTACCATTATAAGCCCTAGATGATTATTTCTAGTCTAGTTACTCCATTTTTTTGTATGATTCATAAGAAGCCTGTTTTTAAATTTTTCGACTATAACAACTGTTTCAATGCTTCATATTTGATTTGTTCAACGTAATAAAAAAAGTAATAAACTCTTTTCGTTCTACCATTATGAGCCTTAAATGACCATTTATAGTCTAGTTACTCCATTTTGTTTGTATGATTCAACAAAAGTCTGTTTTAAGCATTTTTGGCTATAACATCTTCATTTGTGATTTCTTCTACGGAATGATAAACGAGTAATAGACGCTTTTCTTTCTACCATTATGAACCTTAAACGACTATTTCTAGTCTAGTTACTCCATTTTATTTTTATGATCCATTAGAAGTTTGTTTTTATCATTTTTGGCTATAAAAGCTGTTTCGTTTCTTCATAAGTGATGTCTTCTACATAATCAACCGCGACCAGTATATACTTGTTTCCGTAAGAGGACGGAAATGGTCCCATGAAGTCTATCCCCCAAACGTCAAAGATATCGACTTCCAATATCGGGTTCTGCGGCATTTCGTCTCGCTTGCTTATGTTCCCCTTTCTTTGGCACGCTTCGCAAGAGGAGACATATTCTTGAGTGTCTCTGAATAAACTTGGCCACCAGAATCCTGCGTGTAGGATCTTTGTTGCGGTTTTGAACATGGCAAAGTGCCCACCATAGGCTGAACCGTGGCAATGGAACATGATTCCTTTCGCTTCTCCCTTTGATACACACCTTCTGTAGACCCCATCTATTCCTCTTTTGAAAAGATACGGCTCGTCATAGAAGAAGTAGTTAATCTCCTTGAAAAATTTCTTCCTTCGGTAAGGATCAAGGTCGTTTGGCACATCTCCGCTTACCAAGTAATTGATATAATCTGCGTACCAAGGAATGGTGTTCTCTTCCATGTTGGCTACCGTCACTAGACTTTGATTCACTCGGTAAATCCCCCCAAGGACATCCACTATCATGAGTTGTTCCTCCGGTAAGGCATCGTTGATAGGAACCAAATCATCTATCTTCATCCAGGACAGGTGATCGGCTACACCATTCTCTACTCCCTTTTTGTCTAGGATCTCCATATCGAACTCTTGTAGCAAGAGGATTGAAACAAGACTTTTTAGTCTTGCTAGCAATTCCCCAATTGCTCATATCATTGCAATATTTGAGGTATCAATCCATTTTGGGAGATGATTCAATAAGAACGCAAAGTTTGGTTTAAGCTAAGCTAAATTAAAAGGTTTAAGGTGACAAACAACAATTAAAAAGCAACCACAACCTAAGAGAGACACTACAAGTTCAATAATATGAAACTAAGCCTCAATTACTACTAATCGAGTACTAATGACGTAATTAACTACTAATCAAGATTGACAAAATACTAAAAACGAAACTTAGGGATGGAATCATTGATTTGGGAAACTAAATGGACAACCTTGCAATCATTTAAGCAACTAATCAAGCTATCTCTATGCCTAGAACACTAATTAAAGACTAATCCATGATGTGTGGCAATAATCCCTTCACTAATCACCCTAATGAACTAATGATGTTTTAGCATTAAAATGATTAGCAAGCATGAATAACAAGTCTAATAGCATGATAAACACCCTAGACAACTAATGATCTTATTAAGTTGGTTCAAGCATTTCATCAAACACTTGGTGGGTGTATGAAATGCTTATGATCCAAATAGCAAAAGATTGACTATTTGGCATTAAGAACACCTTAATAAGAAGAGAGATGAAAGAATCTAACCTAGATTGCAAGATTGAACCATTAGAAAACCCTAAATCTAACCCATCCCCAAGTTTCTAAGGAACTACTCACTAACCATACTTAAACCCATCAAATCAAAGATTAGAGAAAGGTTAAACATGATTAGAGAAAGATAAAACAAGAAATCTAAGAAAGATAATGCATTAAACTCAAAAGATTCAAGCTTAAACAAAGTATTTGCCCAAAGTGGCTAAAAGTTTAAGCTAAGAACAAGAGAATAAAAGTTGGGATAAAAAATTAGGTCTAAAGAGTATTTATAGGAGGGACCCAAAGGGTAGACAAAGAAGATTCGTCTGGGAGAATTTCGACGAGGTTCGTCGAACATACTCGTCGAAACTTCACCCTGGAGGAAAGTTTCGACGAAGCTTCGTCGAACAGAGTCGTCGAACGGGTCTTCAAGCGTCGATCATCTTCACGCGTCTGGATAAGTTTCGACGAGGTTCACCGAAACTACTCGTCGAAACTTCACCCTGGAGGAAAGTTTCGGCCAGCTACGTCGAAACTTCTGGTCGAAACTTCGTCCTGGAGAGAAGTTTCGGTCAGCTACGTCGAAACTTCTGGTCGAAACTTCTTCAGGATTCTTCTTCTCCATCTTTTTGGCAACTTCTTGCTCTTCCAAGTGATGTGCCATTCCTCTCCAACTCCATTGTTGCCTCCACAGCATCCATGTTACCTGATCAAGACTCCAAATGCACCAAAACATGCAAGGACTATGCAAAAACACTCTAGGACTCTAAATGATACAATGCAACACAATGATGCTATATTAGACTCCTAAATGATGAGAAACTTATACTAAATGGATGCTAAAATGATGCAAAATATAGACATATCAACTCCCCCAAACTTGCCTTTTGCTTGTCCCCAAGCAAATGAAACACAAGCTAAGGAGAGAGGTTTGAAAGTGGGGACTCAAATCCAAAGGTGTCAAGCAAATGAATCAATTCAATGGTCCTAGTTAGTAGTTCTAGGATGCTCTTTATGCAAATTTCTACTCCAAAAGGTCTAGCCATACCCATACTCATTCAAGTGAACCCAAGCCTCAACCTACACAAGCATTCATTTTCACCAACTCTTTAACATTCATTAAGTAGTAACCATGGATCATGAATCATACAATGCTAGAAAACTTGTTTGGTTTTTGGGTAAGGTTTTGAGATAAAAATGATCTCAACTTCATGGGGTTCCAATGCAAGGGATCTCTCAATGAACAAGTGAACTTTGGCAAAATGCTAAGAGTAAAAAGCAACCTATGCATACAAGGACAAACTTCCATCTACCCTTTGTAACACAATTGTCTTCACTCTCATTTTTCTTTTAAGCTCACTCACCAAGTCCAACCTAAGCTACCCATTACAAGGCAATTCGCCAAACCCATAAGCTCAAACCACTTTCTCCTTTTCTCTTTTAAGTACTTGGGGAAAACTTCTTCTACAACCACAAGTGTTGGCACACTTTTACTTCAAGCTCTTTCTCTTTTCATTCACAATTTGCTATCCTCTTTCTTATAACATCTTAGCCATATTTTTTTCTTTTTCTTGGCTCTTTTACTTTTCTTTTCTATAGGATTTCTTTTCTTTTCTTAACACTTAGAGCACAATATACAATGCCAACACTTGTTCCAAATATTTTCGTTTTCCCCCTTTCACCATCTCAACTTCGCCCACTTACTTGTTCCACATCAAATATCAAGCCAAAATTCCCACCCAAGAATCCTATCCTATCATCTAGCTCATTGTTCTCGAGCTAGCTACATGGAAGCCTATCCTTGTCGCTCTAAACTCAACACTTTTTACTAAGTTCACTAGATGAAAAGGGCCTAATGCACTCAATAAGGAAGAGGTTTCAAAGGAAGCTTAGTTAGGGAATTCGTTTTCAACCGCTCTAAAGATGAAAGTCGGCTATTTGGGTTAACAAGAGTGGTAAAAGGAAAGAAGATAACCCAAATATGTATATGGTATCCACAAGTTCTCTAGCAATGCATAACCATGATAATTACTTGTTCAAATTAGGTTCAAGTTCAAGAGAGTTGGTTTCTATTCAAAGCTTGCTTCAATTAAAACTTGAATTTCAAATGGTGAGGTCCAAGTAGGGTTCAACTTTAACTTTCAAAATTTGCACACAAAGCATCAAACAACTATTAACTAGGGCCTTGAACTAATTCATGAGCTAAACACCTTACAAGGAAAAATCATCATTGTCCCCTATGCATGAATGCAATCCTATATGAAATCTAGACTCAATCCTACTTATATCACAAATGCAAATGCAACTACATGCTATTTTTTTTTTTTTTAAATTTTCGAAATTTTTCAATTTTTTTGGTTTTTCTATGCCTTAGATGAGACTCAAATATGCATGCTAAAGAAAAATAAGATCACAAAACACAAAGTCAAATACAATACTCCCCCAAACTTAAATTACACAGTCTCTTGTGTAACCCAAGCTTGGAGAAGATTTCAACAATGCAAATGAAAACAGAAATTAAATGGTATTTACAATGGTTTGGAGTAGTACCTCAATCAGAAACGCGTGGAGGAGGAGGAGTAAGAATCCACAGAGTATGATGGATTGCTTGATTGAGGAGTGGGGGATCGCATGACTCTCTTCTCACGCCTTCTTGTCTCATAAGAGGAGGGGCGTGGCTCATCTTCATGGCTTGGTGCACTAGGGATTCCTTGGAAGGAATGGCGCCTCTCTTCCAATCCTAAATTCCAATTCATTCTCAAGGAGAAATCAAAGATTAAGGGAGAGGATGAGAAGACAAACCTTGGTTCCACGCAAATGTATGGCCAAAATTCACTAAGGAATCGAGAGTGGCCAACAATTTCGGAAATAATGCACTTGGAATCAAAGAATTTGATGAAGAATTAAGAGAGAAAAGAGAGAAACAAGTTCTTGTCTTTATGCAATGGGGAAAATCGTGGTGAATGAGAGGTATGGGGAAGAAGAAGGCTTTAATCCTCTAAAATCGGTTCAATATAAGTGGGAGAGGTCAACATTAAACCGGTCAAAGGAAGGAAGAAAAGTCAAGCAAACCTGATTTTTAGGGACGGTTCGACGAGCTACGCCGAACCATATCATCGAACGGCTACCCTGGAAATAAGTTTTTGCGTGCCTTCACCGAACCATGTCATCGAACGGCTACCCTGGAAAAGAGGTTCGGCCAGCTTCGCCGAACGTGTTCGTCGAACCATCACCCTGGGATTTTGGTTCGGCGTGCTTCGCCGAACTACTTCGCCGAAACTTCTTTAAAAATTTTCTCCTCACCTTTTTCTTCAAGTCTAAGTCCTCCATACTCAACCTAAAACTTTCAAAAACTCATAGAAACATAATCATAGAACTCAAAACAAGAATATATACAAGGATAACCATGGGAATGCCTCCCAAGAGCGCTTGTTTAACGTCTTTACCTCGACTTTTAGGCAAGAGTAGGATCTTGAAGGAGACATGAGCTTGCCTCTTCCTTAGATTCATTCACCAAGTATGGCTTCACCCTATGGCCATTTACTGTGAAACTCTCCCCATTCTTTCCCATTAAAGTGATAGCTCCATAAGGGAAGACTTCTTGAATCTCAAAAGGGCCTCCCCACCTTGACTTGAGCTTACCCGGGAATAGCTTCAATCTTGAATTGTAGAGAAGGACTTTGTCACCAACACTCAGCTCTTTCTTCACAATCCTCTTGTCATGGAAAGCCTTGGTTCTCTCCTTGTAGATCCTTGAGCTTTCATAAGACTCAAGCCTAATCTCCTCAAGCTCTTGGAATTGAATCAATCTCTTCTCTTGGGCTGTCTTTATGTTGTAGTTGAGAAGCTTCACAGCCCACAAAGCCTTGTGTTCAATCTCCACTGGTAAATGGCAAGCTTTCCCATACACAAGGTTGAAAGGAGACCTTCCTATTGTGATAACACTCATATTTTACCCATTTTTACTATCATAAGTGAGTGATTTAATAAGCATTTCACTAAAGTTTTGATGCATAAACACTAGATTTCGAGTATTTGGTTGTTCAAGACTCTTTTCAGGAAATCTTAGCAAAAGACGCATATTTTGGAGCAAAATGGACAATTCCGGAAAAAGTGCCCGAAGACAGAAGTTCAACACCAAACGAAGGCCTTCCCACCACGAGATCAAGCTCATATTTGGAGACAAGGAAGCCTTATCAGCTGTCTTTCACCACGAAGTGATTTGAGAGCAATCCCACGGTTGGATCTCAAGTTATGAAGGAAGCAAGAAGGTCCGTCAGGCATCCGGAAGGACAGGTTGGCCGCGCCACGGCCGACCCAGACGACCAGTGGCCGCGCCACGGCCGGTCGCTCGTGCGGCCAGGCAATTTGCGTTTCCCAAGCCCATTTGAAGCCCAACTCAAACCCGAAGCCATCTTATGCAAGCCAAGACCTAATCCACGACCTAGAGCACTTGAAGACCTATATATACTCGTTGTTTAGGGTTTTTTTTAGAGAGAGACGAAAAACACAAANCAGAACAAGTAGAACTTGTGCGGCGTGATTACACCTGTCTCTTATACACATCTAGATGTGTATAAGAGACAGCTGTTGCTTATTCTGAACATAGTGCAACTAAATGCATTGGCATGACGATTGAAACGTGAGTTGTTTGGGTTGAAGTTTTTTTTTTGTGTGTGGATGCATTGATCCTTAATCTAAATCATTTATATTTGGATATCTTTCTTTTTCTTTCTTTTAGAGCTTTCGTAGTTTCTATATATTTATTGCATTCTATTATGTGTTGCACTTGTTGGAGCGAGTCATGTGGAAGAGGAATTACACCAAAAGTCCTATTCTGAAACTTTTGTGAATTGGTCTTGTGTTTCATTGCTGTTTTCTTTTGATTGATCACTTTAAATGGAAGAGTGAGTGAAATACATTACCTAATCTGTTTTACAAACTCACCAGGAGGCCAGATTACTGTCTTGGACCTCATCTAAGACAAATGCTGACTTATGGTTGCACCCGACTAGAGATCGGTGTCCAGAGCACATATGAAGATGTTGCCCGTGACACAAATAGAGGCCACACTGTTGCTGCGGTAGCCGACTGCTTCTGCTTGGCTAAAGATGCTGGTTTCAAGGTATACCCCTATTGATTACTCTTTGATGAATACTTTATCATGTTAATATCAAGTTTCTCTTGGCTGCTTTCACCTTCTATCTTTCTGTTCATCAATTTCCTTAAAAGCAGTGAGCCTTTTTCTTATTCAGTGACACTGCTATAACTGTGTCCTTACTCCTTATGTCTGTTTTACTTATAGGTGGTTGCACATATGATGCCTGATCTTCCTAATGTTGGTGTGGAGAGAGACATGGAAAGCTTCAAGGAGTTTTTCGAGAGCCCGTCATTTAGAGCAGATGGGTTAAAAATATATCCTACCCTTGTTATACGCTGTCTCTTATACACATCTAGATGTGTATAAGAGACAGGCTACGCAAGGTGTAAGAAGACTCAATTAAATGAGTTAACTTTAGGCAAAAGGGTTAATTGTTTCATGGGGTTGTTTTTGTCTTTTTAATTCTCTAAAGTACATCAATCTCTATAAGTACCTTTAAATGTAATAAGAGTTTGTCAAAGTGCCTTCTAGTGTAATTATCTCCTCTACGGGTAATATTTTCTTAGAAAACGGTGTCGTTTTAAAAGAGTACACTCAAAATCTGTTGTGAACCCGTACGCTCTATTCCCTGTATCTCTCTCGTCGTCTGAGGTTTTGCGGCGATGGCGACGGCGTTAGTGATGAATGGCGAATCGAAAAAGCAACCTCGGCCAGGCCGCGGCGGCTTCCAGGGCCGTGGATTGACGGAGGAAGAAGCTCGTGTTCGCGCCATATCGGAGATCGTCAGCACAATGATTGAGCGCTCCCACCGCAACGAGAATGTTGACCTAAACGCAATCAAAACCGCCGCTTGCCGGAAATACGGCCTAGCGCGTGCGCCGAAGCTAGTCGAGATGATCGCCGCGCTTCCCGATTCGGAGAGAGAGACACTTCTCCCGAAGCTCCGTGCTAAGCCGGTCCGAACGGCTTCGGGAATCGCCGTCGTGGCGGTTATGTCGAAGCCTCACAGGTGCCCGCACATAGCCACGACGGGGAATATCTGCGTGTATTGTCCCGGTGGACCCGATTCTGACTTTGAGTATAGTACTCAGTCATACACTGGATACGAGCCTACAAGCATGCGAGCGATTCGAGCCAGGTGAATAGTTTCTACTGCGTTTATGCAATTGTAGTTTGTGTGTGGCCAAGTGAAACTATGTTTAGCACTTTATTGAGTGTTATTAACACGGATTATGTATTGAAATCGTATTAGGATTAATATTTGGCTCTAATACAAGATGTTGATTTGAATCATAATCGTTACAATCCAAGCTATTACCGGAGTCTGAATTTAGATTTAGTTGCTGACATCAAATGGTAGGTAGTATTGGGAACTTTTCTTGGGATCGTAGTTGTTTTGGACTGTAATTTATGCTTCTAATACTAACATTGTAGATTACTATAACTATTGATGAATTGAGAGAGAGAGAGAGAGAGTTCTAGATTATGAACAAGAATGTAGACCTTCTTGATAAACGCAGCTGCTAAAGGTCCATAAGAAAAATGCTAAAGCTGAAAAGCTTGTTCCTCTCTGTGATGATACGGAATTGATAAATGGGAATGTTGAACATACTAATCGACTATGATGAATTTATATATAGTTCTTTGTGCTTTTTATCTAATGAGGATGTGAGTTTTATGTTTAAGTGGATTGTGTTAAAGCCTTTTTTTTAATTGTTTTAGGTATAATCCATATGTTCAGGCAAGGAGCAGGATAGATCAGCTGAAGCGGTTGGGTCACAGTGTAGATAAGGTTAGATAGAGTTTTCTCTTTTCTAGTAACATTATTATTTCGTTTTTACCAGTGATGATGATAACTCTTGATTATTTGAATGACAGGTTGAGTTCATTTTGATGGGAGGTACTTTTATGTCTCTGCCTGCGGAGTATCGGGATTTCTTCATAAGGAACCTTCATGATGCTTTATCAGGACACACGTCCGCCAATGTTGAGGAAGCAGTTGCTTATTCTGAACATAGTGCAACTAAATGCATTGGCATGACGATTGAAACGTGAGTTGTTTGGCTTGAAGTTTTTTTTTTGTGTGTGGATGCATTGATCCTTAATCTAAATCATTTATATTTGGATATCTTTCTTTTTCTTTCTTTTAGAGCTTTCGTAGTTTCTATATATTTATTGCATTCTATTATGTGTTGCACTTGTTGGAGCGAGTCATGTGGAAGAGGAATTACACCAAAAGTCCTATTCTGAAACTTTTGTGAATTGGTCTTGTGTTTCATTGCTGTTTTCTTTTGATTGATCACTTTAAATGGAAGAGTGAGTGAAATACATTACCTAATCTGTTTTACAAACTCACCAGGAGGCCAGATTACTGTCTTGGACCTCATCTAAGACAAATGCTGACTTATGGTTGCACCCGACTAGAGATCGGTGTCCAGAGCACATATGAAGATGTTGCCCGTGACACAAATAGAGGCCACACTGTTGCTGCGGTAGCCGACTGCTTCTGCTTGGCTAAAGATGCTGGTTTCAAGGTATACCCCTATTGATTACTCTTTGATGAATACTTTATCATGTTAATATCAAGTTTCTCTTGGCTGCTTTCACCTTCTATCTTTCTGTTCATCAATTTCCTTAAAAGCAGTGAGCCTTTTTCTTATTCAGTGACACTGCTATAACTGTGTCCTTACTCCTTATGTCTGTTTTACTTATAGGTGGTTGCACATATGATGCCTGATCTTCCTAATGTTGGTGTGGAGAGAGACATGGAAAGCTTCAAGGAGTTTTTCGAGAGCCCGTCATTTAGAGCAGATGGGTTAAAAATATATCCTACCCTTGTTATACGTGGAACTGGCCTTTACGAACTATGGAAAACTGGGAGGTATAATGTTCTTGTGTTTAATAAAGAAAGAGTGTGCCTGTGTGTTACAAAGGGAAAAGCTCTAATCATGTTCAGTTTTCTGCAGGTACCGAAACTATCCACCTGAGCAGCTTGTGGATATAGTTGCAAGGATTCTCTCCATGGTACCTCCATGGACACGTGTTTATAGAGTTCAGCGTGATATTCCT
>JAHZTW010000006.1:26284120-26315409 GCA_020283515.1 Alliaria petiolata
AAAATCTCTCTCTAAAATTATTGTGTATTATAAAAGTGGTTGCCTAAACAATGGCTGAAAAACTATATTTATAGGCTCAGGTACGAGTCTTCAATTCCCAAAAGGATTAGGAAAAGTCTTGGAGATTTCCTTTTCTTCAAAAACTGGAAACTTCTCGATTCTGGAAATTGGAAAACCTGGTGTCGATCGACACTACATGGTGTCGATCGACACCTTGCGTGTAATTCCAGTCTTGACTTCATCACTTCGTGACTTCATTCCATTAAGCTCCAAAATGTATCCAAATCTCCAATTTATCTTTAATTGTACTTGAACCTGTAAAGACTCTATATAGACTCAAAAATAGCCAAAAGACTCTATAAAAACACTTATATCATGGTCTAAAAATGGGTAAAAACCATGATATATCAGCAATCCCTTTGGTAAGCCTTGAATCTTATCCAAGAAGCTTTGAATGCATCAGTAGGTCCTTGGGAGAATGCAGTGATGTTTGTCCTCAGCTCTTCGGACCTCGCGTCATCAAAGAAGTTGCATAAGAATGCATTCTTTGTGTCTTGCCAAGTAGTTAGTGAACCTGGATCCAACTGCTTCAGCCAGTAGGATGCATCTCCAACAAGCGAGTAAGGGAAAAGCTTGCAAAAGAGATAGTCATAGGTTACTCCATTGGCCTTTATGCTTGAAGCTAAATCCTCAAATCTCTCAATGTGATCCATAGGATGCTCATTGGGAAGACCATGGAAGGGATGCTGAGCCACGAGCGTGAAGTAAGCAGGCTTCAGCTCGAAGTCGTTTCTTTGGAATGCAGGAGGACGAATCGCAGCTCTATTAGCATAGAACTGGTCTGGTCGGTTGTAGTCGCCAAGAGTTCTTCCTCGTCCAACGTCTGCGTGTGCTCGGTGTCGATCAACACCAAGGTTGTGTCGATCGACACCTAGTGGTTCGATGACAGCAACTCCATTCTCATCGAGTCTCTGTCCTTGCGCGTTCCTTCTGCGCCCTTCTGCATCAACCAAGTTGCCTTCAGCGTCTCGGATTAGAACCATAAGATCAGCCATTGTTTTCTGCGTAGGGTGTCGATCGATGCTATTGGTGTCGATCGACACTCGTCTAGATGCTCGGTTCTTGCGTTCGAGACGACCTAGTTCTTGGTTTAACGCGATTAGTTCCTTGTCCTTGTTGCTTCTGGTACTGGGCATGCACCTGAAACAAAAAATAAGAAACTAAATCAGTAAGAAATAAAAACAAAAATAAAACCAAGTCAAAATCCTAATACTAGATTCCGTAGGCAGCTATTACTTCCCCGGCAACGGCGCCAAAAACTTGATAGGGCTAAGGTTTTACCCTAATAAAACTACTGCAAGTGCACAGCAAAAGCAATCGTAGTATAAGGGGTATCGAAATCCCAAGGGAAGTAGATGCTACACTAAGGTTTCTAAGTTCAGATTATGCTACGTTGAATCAGATAAAAGTAAAACGAAGCAATGGAATTAATGAGTATCACGAAAATCGGTTCTTAAAATCAGGAGACTAAGGCACTAGGTTCAGGGAAATTCTCATGTGATCTAAATTGTAGGTCTATACAAAATGTTAGGAATTATGAAGAACTGTTCTGGAACTCGAAACACTAATGTAAAATCAACCAACTCTCGCTGCGAAGATTATCTATGTCTAAACCTTAGAATTCCAAATCTCTTTGCAAATCATATTAATTCAAACAAGCATTAAAGTTCAGGTTCGATTGTTCACAAAATCCTAAACCAAATCTCTTTTCGAATAGGTATTTTGTTCATCTAACATTAGTTCAGGCAATCAATAACACTCTCGTGTCTACCAATTAACCTAAGATCAGATTCTAGGTCATGAAGCTAGAATAAGCATTAAACACAAATCCAGATGAAGAACTCTAATGATTTTATCCTAACAATTCATCAATCACCTTTGAAAAACCCTAAACCTAACAAGCAAACTACTCACACATGATTAATGAAACACAAATCATAATTTGAATAGAAAGCATAAAAGAAATCAATAGAATCAAAATAGTTCCAAATTTGCTCTCAAGGAGACAAATTCTTCTCTCCAAAATCTTTCTCTAAATAATGTGTGTGTTATATGCCTAAACAATGGCTGAAAAACTCTATTTATAGGCCTAGGTTCGCATCTTCATTCCTTGGAGGATTAGGAAAAGTCTTGAAGATTTCATTTTCTTCAAAAACTGGAAACTTCACGCTTTTGGAAATTGGAAATACTGGTGTCGATGGACACTAGGTGGTGTCAATCGACACCTTGCGTGTAAAGCCGCTCCTGACTTCATCACTTTGTGACTTTATTCCATTAAGCTCCAAAATGCATCCAAATCTCCAATTTATCTCCAATTGTACCTGAACCTGCATAAACTCTATATAGACTCGAAAATAGCCAAAAGACTCTATAAAAACACTTATATCATGGTCTAAAAATTGGATGTGTCGATCGACACCTACTGGTTCGATGACAGCAACTCTGTTCTCATCGAGTCTCTGTCCTTGCGCGTTCCTTTTGCGCCCTTCTGCATCAACCAAGTTGCCTTCAGCATCTCGGATTAAAACCATAAGATCAGCCATTGTTTTCTGCGCAGGGTGTCGATCGATGCTATTGGTGTCGATCGACATTCGTGTAGATGCTCGGTTCTTGCGTTCGAGACGAACTAGTTCTTGGTTTAACGCGATTAGTTTCTTGTCCTTGTTGCTTCTGGTAGTATAAGGGGTATCGAAATCCCAAGGGAAGTAGATGCTACACTAAGGTTTCTAAGTTCAGATTATGCTACGTTGAATCAGATAAAAGTAAAACGAAGCAATGGAATTAATGAGTATCACGAAAATCGGTTCTTAAAATCAGGAGACTAAGGCTTTAGGTTCAGGGAAATTCTCATGTGATCTAAATTGTAGGTCTATACAAAATGTTAGGAATTATGAAGAACTGTTCTGGAACTCGAAACACTAATGTAAAATCAACCAACTCTCGCTGCGAAGATTATCTATGTCTAAACCTTAGAATTCCAAATCTCTTTGCAAATCCTATTAATTCAAACAAGCATTAAAGTTCAGGTTCGATTGTTCACAAAATCCTAAACCAAATCTCTTTTCGAATAGGTATTTTGCTCATCTAACATTAGTTCAGGCAATCAATAACACTCTCGTGTCTACCAATTAACCTAAGATCAGATTCTAGGTCATGAAGCTTGAATAAGCATTAAACACAAATCCAGATGAAGAACTCTAATGATTTTATCCTAACTATTTAATTCGACCTAACAATTCATCAATCACCTTTGAAAAACCCTAAACCTAACAAGCAAACTACTCAGACATGATTAATGAAACACAAATCATAATTTGAATAGAAAGCATAAAAAAANAACCTAACAAGCAAACTACTCAGACATGATTAATGAAACACAAATCATAATTTGAATAGAAAGCATAAAATAAATCAATAGAATCAAAAGAGTTCCAAATTTGCTCTCAAGGAGACACATTCTTCTCTCCAAAATCTCTCTCTAATAATGTGTGTGTTATATGCCTAAACAATGGCTGAAAAACTCTATTTATAGGCCTAGGTTCGCATCTTCAATTCCTTGGAGGATTATGAAAAGTCTTGAAGATTTCTTTTTCTTCAAAAACTGGAAACTTCACGCTTCTGGAAATTGGAAATACTGGTGTCGATGGACACTAGGTGGTGTCAATTGACACCTTGCGTGTAAAGTCGCTCCTGACTTCATCACTTCGTGACTTTATTCCATTAAGCTCCAAAATGCATCCAAATCTCCAATTTATCTCCAATTGTACATGAACCTGCATAAACTCTATATAGACTCGAAAATAGCCAAAAGACTATATAAAAACACTTATATCATGGTTTAAAAATGGGTAAAAACCATGATATATCAGTGGGAGGTGTTGGCGGAGTAGCAGTTTGGGAAGCTGATGCAGATGGGTCACCACGCATTTTCGATGATGTTTGTACATTATAGGTTGTCACGGCAGTTAGTGATGAAGAAAGAGTATGAGTTGTGGTGGCTGCTTCCTGGGAAGCCAATTAGATACTCTCTTGCAGACTTCAAGATGGTAACTGCCTTTAGTTGTGCTAAGCCAGTTTAGGTAATTGAGAATGCAAATCGGAAAAGTAAAAGTAAAGGGAAGGGGAAAACAAAAGAGAAATCAGCATAGAAGAAGGGGCCTTGACACAGGATTGGGAATCGCTCCACAATCTTAGAACCAAAGGGTGATCAGAAACTGATCATAGAAGCTTTGCGCGGAACGGATGAAGGTAGAAGTGGTGGTGAAGATTGATTGACTCTCTCAATCTGTGGGCTTTGATTGACTCACTCAATCTGTGGAGAACTAGGCTTGTTTGAATCATACAAACAATCCCAATCCTATAATCTCAAGTATCAAATGAATCACTCAAATGAAACTTAAAGACAAAGATTTTTAAACAAAGAAACGCTTTGAATAAAAAGAAGAATAAACTTTATATTTCTTAGATGATTGAGGGTGCTTTACAATGAGGACGAAATGAGCTTTACACACGTTCCTAAAGGTCTAAACAAGAAAAGAAATCAAAAACTTAAGGAAACTAGCCAATGGGCAATAATGAGCAAATCGGACAAAATAATGTGGAAAGAGAGGTCTCCTTGTATCTGGACGGTTTGAGGGGATAGGTGAGCTTCTCTGGGATATTCTGGTCGTCATACAAGTTTCTTAAATTGCAGTAGCTTGGGCAAGAGGGTCTATGAAGAGTTAAAACTCCAAATGTGTTGAATGCTCTTGAGTCCAAGTAAGGAAACTGGAAATGGGGAAAGATCCGCCTGATCCTCTGGGTGATGGTGCATCTAAGAACGTCTCTTACAGCTTCTAGATGGTTTTCATTAACTCCTGAACGCCAAAGATATGTTTGAAGCCTCCTAAACACGGAAGGTTCCATATAAGGCAAGCTGAGGGTCCTCTGCCTTACAACTTGAATAACTTTCGTGTCAGAATCGGGTTTTGTATAATTCCAATTCGACAAACTCCCTGGTTGATTCAAGATTCCAAGCCAAGTTGGTTTGTAGCTAAATTCCTTCTGGTTCGGTCGGAATCCTCCAATTAGTGCGCCTATGTCCAAATCGGGAAAGCTCCGGTTCACCCAACTTGTAAAATTAATAACTCCTAAACCAAAATGAATTTGGTCTTGATTCCAACTCTCGTAGACCTCTGATGAGTTGAGAATCCAAAACAATTGAATTTGTTGCTTGGTTCATCTTGGTTTGGCTGAAATGACTCGATAAGTGATCGTAGTTCCACATCGGGTCCATTGGGGCTTTGAATGGGTTTAAAACATGTGAACCAATTTGCCTCGTTAAAACCTTTCCTGGAAAACCCATTGGGATGAAACCAAGGATAAGGAAAAAGAGTACAAATGGTCACAGCCCATTTGTAAGCCTTCTCTTCACGATCAGCTCCAAGCTCGGCAACTGGTGCAACCTCGGCAATAGGTTCTAGGATTGCCTCCATTTGATAAACTTCAATGCTGGGCGTGATCAAACTCTGCTCCACGGTTGATGATGTCCATGATCTTGTATCATACTCTCCTTCTTCAAAAAGTTTTGTCCTCAAAACTTGTTTATCTGCACATAGATAACTCAAGTTAGTTTCATGAATTATATGAGAGTTTAGAGACTTACCTTGGAGACAGTTTCGGTTGGTGTTCAGTTTGGGTTGTTGTTGAGCATCTGGGGGTTTTCCTTTGAGAAAGTAGGATATAATCACTCCTCTGCTATGGTCTGGGGCGTGGCTCTGCTGCCTTGTAGCTTTTACCCATTTGATAACCTCGGTTTTGGGTGGTGATGTCTCTTTGTTCCAAGCTTGCTTTAACACCATTCTCTTCTCTGGTGGAACTTCTTTCGGGTTTATCTCCTTAGTACCTGAAATAATCTCAGAAATTTGGACAAGAAACAAGTGTATTATGGGTTCTTTATAAAAACTTAAACTTGTTAAACCTTCTGTCCTAGTGTAATCAAATCTTTTAAGTAATTTCGGTTTCAAGTAAAAAGATGTAGCTGTAAAGTTCCTTTTTTTTTTTAATTCCAGTAAGTTCACTAATTCTTCAGAATCCTTTGAAACAAATTTAGTGAGAGAATGACTTACCTGAGGAACACTCTTTGTGTTTTTGCTAGCCAAATCTGTAAAGTGATGCAATGTATGGTCTGGTGGCTTCTCCTTGAAGCTGTCTTCTCTTTTCTCCTGAACTTCTCTTGTTCGTTTCTTCTTAGTAAGTTTTGTACCTATAAAAACTCTCAAGAACAAGTGCATCATATCTGAGTTTAAAATTATAGAAATAGGCTTTGAAATATTTAAACCCACAGTGATGGTGTTAGCTAGTTGTAGCATCAGCTGATCATTGTTTTCTTTAACTCCACGGTTGTGGCTGCTCTCTCTTCTAGAGATGGTTATAGCTAGCTCTGCTGGTGGGGGCAAAGCCTCTGGTCGTCCCTCTTCTCCTCTTTTAATCTTCTTTGGACAAATCAATTGTAAAATATGCTCTCCTTGTAGCTTTCCATCTTGGATTGCTTCCCCTTCTTCTTGTCTTATTCCTGGATCAAAACTCTTTGGCAAAGACAAGTGCATGAGTCTAGAATTGGGAATTAAAACATCAGAATAAACTAGGCTATCACTTGTGTTATTTAATTCCAATTTTGTTTCTACTGATGCAACCTTTAACAATTTGCTAGATGAACAAGTAGTAGCAAAATCAGGAATTAAAAACTCAGAATGAGATAAACTATCACTACTTCTAGATTTTTCTGTTTTCTCATCTAGTGATGTTTCTTTCAATGATTTTATAATGGAACATTTGCAGCAAAGTGTCCTCTCTTATGACATCTATAACATGTGGGCTCTTTAGAATTCACAAAATTAGAATACTTACCTTGAGTTGGCGTAGTGGTATTTTGTGTTTCTCCTTTGCTCATAGAGGTAACTTTAGGACTTTGCTTCAGCTCTGACTTCTCCTCTTTCAAATTTAAGTCCTTCCTAAGTTGTTGCACCTGTTCTTGTTGTGCTGGCGTCATTATGAAGGAGGGGGCTACTTGTTGCTGATCAATCTCTGCGTGGGTAGTCTTCTTATCCCCTATGTTGTAGTCTTTCTTGAATTGTTCCCACCATTCTAGTGTGGTGAGGGGTTTCTGCTGAATTCCTTTTGCTGGAACTCTCTTCTTAGCCTCCGTTTGACTCAGTGAAGTTTGTCTTGACACTTTCTTAGGCTCAGAATAATAAGCATACTTATGCTTAGGAGTAGACTTCGGTTCTGGTGTGGATTGTACTCTCCTAGTTGTTGTCCTTTTCGGCGTTGGTCTTGGTGGAGCTGGTACTGGATATGAAGCAAATGCATAGCGGATTGGCTTCTCTGCCTTTTTGGGAGGGTTGCACTCGTCATATGAGTTCTCCTCTGACTCTTCCTCACACCACCGTGTATTGGAGCAGCTTCTATAGCAGTCTGGTGGTTCTGGATCCATTTCTTCTCTATATGCTTCTTCTTCGGACTCAGAACTTGAGTAGTCTTCATCTGTCCATGGTTCTTCTTCTTCTTCTTCAGAGGATTCCATTAATGTTGCTGGTTGCTTGTACCTTGCAAGAACAAAGGATGGGGAAAATGTATCAATTCGAAATTACTTAAAAAGTCTGATCTCAATAAGTTTACAGATGTAAACCGTTGCAAAAGAAATCCAAATTTCGAATTTTAACAAGTCTGCAAACAATCTCTTCCCCCTAACACGATCCTAGCAATTAGAATGGAATAAACAAATCCTTACAATTTAAACAAAGTTCAAAAAAATGCAAATGGGACTCAAAAATGGTAACTAAATGCACGCTCCTTATGCAAGACAAATTAGAATGGATCAATATGCTTTAACGACAGAAATGCAATTCTAATGGTTTAATATGCAAATGGGACAGAAAATAATTGAAACAATTATGGAAGCTAAATGATGCTATGAACGAATATAAGTATCAAAGCTTTCTTTTTGGGTTTTCTCAATTCAAATTTAGACGCAAATATGGAATCTAAATTTACAGCAACAACTAATAGCACAATGCGGTTATGAAAACTAAATGCAAATGATTAAATGCAAATCAAACGAGATAGCAATGTAGGCAAGTAAATCAAACGAAACTTTTTATGGCTTTTTCTGGATTTATTAATTACAAAAACTAAGAACAAGATGAACAAAACAGAATCAAATGAAACAGAATTTCAAAGCAAAACAGAAACAAATTTTTATGGGTTTTCGATTTATGAAATGAAAATAAAATGACAGAAAATAAAAGATAAAGGTTGGATTGATACAACCTGAGGGATAGGAGCTTTTGAAGCTCTGATACCAGATGACACAGGATTGGGAATCGCTCCACAATCTTAGAACCAAAGGGTGATCAGAAACTGATCATAGAAGCTATGCGCGGAACGGATGAAGGTAGAAGTGGTGGTGATGATTGATTGACTCTCTCAATCTGTGGGCTTTGATTGACTCGCTCAATCTGTGGAGAACTAGGCTTGTTTGAATCACACAAACAATCGCAATCCTATAATCTCAAGTATCAAATGAATCACTCAAATGAAACTTAAAGACAAAGATTTTTAAACAAAGAAATGCTTTGAATAAAAAGAAGAATAAACTTTATATTTCTTAGATGATTGAGGGTGCTTTACAATGAGGACGAAATGAGCTTTATATAGAGCTCTTACAAGACTTACCTAATGTTCTAAAGGAATAAAAATAAGAAAGAAATCAAGGCATTGAATAAAAACAATCTTTTGGCCATAATGAGCAAATCGACCAAATAATGGGGAAAGAGAGAGCTCCTCGTATCCGGACGGTTTGAGGGGATAGGTGAGCTTCTCTGGAACATTCTGGTTGTCATTGAAGTTGCCTAAGTCGCAGAAACTTGGGCAAGAGGGTCGTTGAAGAGTTAATGCTCCTAATGTGTTGAATGCTCTTGAGTCCAAGTAAGGAAACTTGAAGTGGGGAAGGATCCGCCTGATCCTCTGGGTGATGGTGCAGCTAAGGACGTCCCTTACAGGTTATAGCTGGTTGTCATTAGCTCCTGGACGCCAAAAATACGTTTGAGGCCTCCTAAACCCGGAAGGTTCCATATAAGGCAAGCTGAGGGTGTTCTGTCTTACAACTTGCATAAATTTCACGTCAGAACCGGGTTTTGTATGATTCCAATTCGACAAGATCCCTGGTTGAGTCACGATTCCACGCCAAGTCGGTTTGCAGCTTAATTTCTTTTGGTTCGGTCGGAATCCTCCAATTAGTGCGCCTATGTGAAAATCGGGAAAGCTCCGGTTCACCCAACTTGTAAAAATAATAACTTCGTCATATGAGCTCGGCTTGAGCTGATTCCACTTCGGCATGATTCTCTGATGAGTTGAGTTTCCAAAACAATTGGATTTGTTGCCTGGGTCATCTTTGTTTGGCCGGAATGACTCGATGAATGATCGCAGGTCTCCATCGGGTCCATTGGAGCTCTGAATGGGATTTAGACATGTGAACCAATTTGCCTCGTTAAAACCTTTCCTGGAAAACCCATTGGGATAAAACCAAGGATAAGGAAAAAGAGTACAAATGGTCACAACCCATTTGTAAGCCTTAACTCCACGTCCATATGCAAGCTCTTCAACTTGTGCAACTTCGGCAACATGTTCTAGCATTGCTTCTGTTTGATGAACTTCAGTGCTGGCCTCGATCATACTCTGCTTCAGGGTTGATGACGTCCATGATCCTGTATCAGGGATGGATTTTAAAATGCGCACCTTTTGCTCGCTATGGTGCAAGGCGCACCGTGGCAGTGACTTCATCGTCATGACCACCTATTGTGAGGCAGTTTCCAGAAAGCACACGTCTTTTGCATCTTTGCTTGAATGTTGAGGTACTAGAAGTGCACCATGACAAGTGCCTTTTAGATTGTTATCAAAACGTTCCAGTTTTGATCTAGTTTGTTTATTTTGACCTTGGATTGAAATCAAAACACTACAACTTTGTTTCAATTTGATGATTTTTCATATTAAATAAGAGTCACGTTTGAAAACCCTAAGTTTTAAAGTTAAGTTTCTAACATCGTTTTCTTTAAGATCACAATTTTAGCGTTTCTTCTTCTTCTCTGAGTTTTCTCACCTTCAAACGATATGGTCCATATGGTCCATCTCCTACTACTATGTCATTGGATGATGAAGATGATGACAATGATGATATGATGGAAGAGGATTTAGATGCAGATGATTTCACCATGGCCCAAGACGCAAGGCTCAAGCCATCTCGCCATGGTGCGCCATGCGCAATTTAAAACCAAAGAAGGGGGTAATATGAGCATGGGTACTGGATAAGGGCTGCTCGGTAACAAGTACAAAGACCCATTGATGTGTCTATGTTTTGTCTTTGTGCTGCTTGTTGATTTATCTTATTATTTACCGCTTTTCTATAGTATTTTAATATGTTTTTAATAAAGAAATGATTGAATTTTGGTTATCAATCAATGTTTTCATTTATATTAGAGTTTATAAAGGTTTGGCAAAAAATTGGGAAAATTCAAGCAAAGTGAGAAGTTTTTGGACACTTTAGAGATTGGACAGCTTATGAGCATCAAAAATTTGACATTAGATGGAGAACTTCCCACCATCCTTCCATCCCAAAATTTGGATACATGATCCCTTGTATGTTAGATTTCATCTCCAAATGGTTTGAAGTCAACCACATGATTATTGGATCAAAAGTTATGCTCAAATTACTGAAGACTGCTACATCTGGCGACAAAATGGAGCATGCATATAATTTATACATTCAATTGACCCAACACCAATAGACTTACCCGGTCGATCGGGTGATCGATTGGTGTTGGGCCGCTACATCTGGCGACAAAATGGAGCATGCATATAATTTATACATTCAATTGACCCAACACCAATAGACTTACCCGGTCGATCGGGTGATCGATCCAGTTTCAGCAGAAGCCCATGTAATGGTTGAATCGACTGCATGATCGATCTAATATAATTTTGATCGATCGATTGGAGACTTGGATCGATCGAACCATACATTGGATCGATCGATCGGTGCCTCGGCAGAAATGGAAACTTTCCATTTCTTTGGAGATTTTGTCTTTAATCTCACAAATTCACCCTAACCGACCCCTTCACCTATATAAACACCACCGAGCCACAAAATTCAAGGGAGACAATCAGAAGGAACCACCACAAAAAATCTATTGTTTTTCATAGTTTTTTTGGTTTGATACTTTGCTACTTTGTTGCTTTGAGGAGAAGATTTCGTCCTTGTTTCATAACAAGAAGTTGTTTTATGAATCGTATTCTCTTTCAATACTTCAATAATATTATTTTTCTACTGTTGTTAACGTTGTTATTGTTGTTGATTGTTGTTGATTGTTTGATGATGTGGGAGTAATCGCTTGTTGGGATTTATACTCTTTAAATCTTTCCCAAGCATCATAGAAACTTTCAAGTAGAGCTTGTTTAAAGCTTTGTATCTTGTTTCTTAGCAAGTTAGATCAAGATTTAGTATAAAAATGATTGAGAAAAGTAGACTTTCAACCTTTCCAAGTAGTGATGGAACCTGGTTGTAATGTTTTTAGCCAACAGTGAGCTTTATCCGCTAATGATAACAAGAAAAGCTTACATTTCAAGTAGTCTGCAGGAACTTCATTCATTCTTGTGGTACTACATATATCTTCAATTAGCTCGATGTGATCCATAGGGTGTTCCTTTGGTAAACCATGGAACTGGTTTTGCTTTACCAAGGTAATGATTTGAGATTTAATCTCATAATCTTGCCTCTGCGAAAGCTGATGTAGATGCACCGGTCGACATTGATTTCCAACAGCAGAAGGCAAGGCACGACCATTGAACACAGATTGTGCTGATCCGCGAGCTTGATTTACTTGAGTATTCAACACAGGTTCTTCATGCTCATCAACTATCGGAACTTGTAGTTGATTTATCTCCGAGAAATCGAAAACGACTTTTTAAAATACTTATTTTGCTTTTCGCTGATATAATTATGAAGAAATGCAAATCATCTTCCCTAATAATATTTTCTCTAACCATTTATATGTATATCTATAGACTACTTTTGACAAAAACAAATATAATCAGATCTCATTAAAACTATGTTATGAATAGAGATGACTAAGAGTATAATCAGATAAAACGGTTTGTAAATGAATAGTATTTTGTTTACCAGGTAAAATATTTATTTATTCATGGTCAATTTGGTTAATGAGCAAAATATGGATAATCTTAAAGAATATAACAGTGTACTTTGCGTATTTGGGCTCGTATCTTTTTGGTCCAATTCGTATAGTTTCAATCTTTGAGTCATGTGTGAACAGCTGTGTAGAGAGAGAGAGAGAGAGGAGAAAAACGTCAGTATAGAGTAGCGTTGTAAACTTTGCAAACTCGCCAATTTATGAGGTCACATCTCTATCTTAACCAAAAAAAAAGAAAAAATTAATTTCAAAATCAGAAAATTTCCCTTTATGAAGCTACCAAATGAGCTAGTTAAAGAAAGTCAGCCTATATGTTATGAAGATAAATCATGCGACCGACCCTTACTGCTTTATGAAGATATGAAGACTCTTAAACCACTTCTGGTTCAGTTCAAGACGTCCCTTAACCGAGAAGATCCACCAAATCAGCCAAAACCAGCAAATAAGCAAGGAGAAGCTTTCACCAAACCGTTTAAGGAAACAACGAATATATGCCCCATTAAGACATTATATTCGATTCTCCTCACGTCCACAGCAGCTAACAAGAGTCATACCACACCAGAACAAGTCAACAATCGCTCCCTTTCAGCTGAAGTCAAAGAAGATTATTTCAAAGAGAAGCTTTCCATAAAAGAGTATCATCACTTACACCAAAACGAGATTGAAGCTCAAAGACCATTTTTATCATCTAATCTCAGCCATCCATTCAACCCACAAGATTCATCACGTCCATACATCATTAAGGAGCCAAAGAAATCCCATTATCAGCGCCTAATCAAGAAATCACACTACTTAAAGCCAAACGGCTAGAAGATCTTTTCTAAACCGTTTTAGCTTGATCTTTGCTTAACCTTTAATATTGTTACCGTTTTATTCATATTTTCTGAGCCTTATAAAAGCTCATCTACATTGTATTTTCATTTCACCAAGTTTTTAAATCAATCAAAGTTTATTTGTTTCAAAGAAAAGTTTATCTTTGCATACAAGTGTTCCTGCGTTTTGTACTAAGTTTTTTGAGGGATTCAGAAGCTTGTAAGAACGTGTAGAGTCTCCTAAGCTCTTGTGAGGATTAGCCCTTGAGCTAGAAGAGTCTAACCTTTGGTGTTTGAGGTCATCAACCACACACTGACTTTCATCATTCAAGTCATTCCTTCACACATAAGCTTCGAAGCAAAGATTCAAAGAAGCTTTACTTGAACCACATTTCAAGTATTGTATCAGGAAGGGAAGATGTCGGTTACAGAAGACTCTACCGATGAGGAGTCTAGTGAAGATGTTGATGTGGATAACCCAGTTCTCAACGAAGAACTCCAAGATGTTGGACAAGACAGTAGGGGAATATACCGCAAACTACTTTTCGATACGGACGACCGAGAGAAAAAGAAGAAGGAGTCTGTGGGCGATAACGAAAGTGTTGACGCAGAAGCCAAAGCCATGGATGAGGAAGCCTTCATTCAATGGGGTCGTTTTCATGAGGGCCTTCACAAACTGTTGACAGACGAAATTTCTGAGAACGCATCGTGTGAATCTATTATATAAACTATACAACAGAGACGTGCCGCCTGTATTTAATGAATGTGGCCTTAGAGGTAATTTCTTATATACATCGTGTGAATATAAACTATACATCTCATATAAACATTCTATATAAACATTTTACATTAGTAGACTATTAACTCTTTCACAATTATGCAGTAGTTGATTCTATTTTAGCAAATGTTCCTTCTGACCGTGATAGCCTATTTGTGGGGCGTGTTTACAAGTCAAAGGAGGATTGCAAAATCAAAATTGTGATCCACGCTATATGGAGGAAATTCTGCTTTCGCACATCTCGCTCAACACAAACCTTCAAGGTTTTAAAATGTGTTTCTCGAACATGCAGGTGGCGTGTATACGCGGTACTATTAGACATGTCTGAGAACCTCCAGATTAGACATGCGTCACTGCAGCACACATGCACCATTGATGATAGAAAGAACTTCCACCGCCTAGCGACAATACAAATCATCGGGAAGAACATGCAGTATCAATTTGTAGGAATTAAGAAGGGCTCTAACGTAGCTGTAATATATAAAATTATTCTTGATGATTTCCGTGTGAACATTTCATATAGAAGGCGTGGAGAGCACGAGAGGTTGCCTATGAATTTTTTTTTTGGCTCAATGATTGGTAGTTACGCCCTTCTGCCAACGTATTTGTCACTCCTACAAGCTGCAAATGAATGGAGTATTTGCGAACTTGAAGATGTGATTGACAAAAACGGCATAAGACGATTTAAGTATGCATTTATCGCTCTTGGGGCACCAATTAGGGGTACCTATATATGCGATAGGTGATTGTAGTTGATGGAACAAGTTTAAAGGGAAGGTACGGTGGATGCCTCATCTCAGCATGTGCGCAAGACCAAAATTTCCAAATATTTTCCCTTGCGTTTGGAATTGTAGATAGTGAGAACAACAATTCGTGGGCCTGGTTCTTTGAGAAGTTAAATGCATTCGTCCTAGACTCGAATGGGCTGGTGTCATATCCAACATGCACGTAAGTATATACACCAGAATACATAGGGTAAGGTTTTTCCCTGGTTCTTTGAGAAGTTAAATGCATTCGTCCTAGACTCGAATGAGCTGGTGTCATATCCAACATGCACGTAAGTATATACACCAGAATACATAGGGTAAGGTTTTTCCAATATTCTTATTTGTAGTGGTCGAAAGATAGTATTTTATATAGTATCTACTGGTAGACGTACTATATACGCTTAGTATAGTTGCCCGCAACACCGTGACCATGTAATAATAAGCTATGTGTTGAATAACTTGCAGGTTTACCCAAACGCCCACCACGCTGCATGCACGGTCCATCTTTGGCGGAATGTAAAAGATGGATTCAAGCCAAAGCGTCTTGTCTCGCTAATGTCGGTCGCATCTAGTTATTTCACTATCATGGACTTTAACAGCAAGTTTGTAGAAATCCAACACGTGAATCGTCCTGGGTGTGTGACCTACCTTGCTGACCTAGGTACGTTTACCATATTCAAACTACATACCAATGATTACTATACTATCTACGTTTCGGGTGTAGAATGACTATTTGTCATGCTTCCTTCGGCTGCTTATTGCGACTACATAGTACTAAATCAATGGACACATGCTCAATTTAAAGGTCGTATGTACAACATCATGGACTCCAACATAGCTGAATCATCGAATGTAGTTTTGAAATAAGTACGTGAGAACCCGCTCATCTCAATGCTCCTATACATCCGGACAACCATTATAATGTAGTTTACGATCCGTCAATCAAAATCTAGCAGGAACATCATTTTAAAGGTCGTAGGTACAACATCATGGACTCCAACATAGTCGAATCATCAAATGCAGTTTTGAAATAGGCACGTGAGAATCTGCTCATCTCAATGCTCCAGTACATCCAGACAACCATCATGATGTGGTTTACGATCCGTCGATCAAAATCTAGCAGGAACACAAACACAATTACCTCACACATGCTTCTTTTTGTCGAGAAAAATTATGACGAATCAACAGGGTTGGTGGTGGTACGATAATTGAGATAGAGTTTCCAGTGAAAGCATGCGAAGGCGAATGTTTCGCCGTTGATTTAAAGAAGAGGCGTGCACATGCCTAAAGTTTTAGATGTTAGGCATCCCATATGCACATGCGATGTCTACCGCAAGTCGAGTTGGGAAGCCAACTGCGATAATGATTGACAAAACATATCACGTCCACACATGGGTTTGAAAGAAAGATCTGTCGCATCCCATCAGTTGGTGGGAAAGACATAGTTGGAGGTACAACTACCGAACTGTATCTACCCGCTGTGAAGAGGCCGCCATGCATCCCACGAAAACTACATATTTTGTCAAAGGAAGAATTCAAGGTATAAACCATATCGACATTCCATATTAGTACTATTTACATGGATATACTATATGATTGAGTATATAACAATTTATTATTCACAACAACAAAAACAAAAAGGTGTCTAACCACAAATGCACTCGTTGTAGGCGTAAATGCCATAACAAAGCTTCTAATTTTAATTCAATATAAGCAGTATTCTGGAAAGTAGGGCGCACGAATGTGGCTCAATGAAAAAGAATTTTGAACCAGATAAATAAGGAGTCGCTCTCTCGTCTAAGGAGGCAGTGTTGTACAGTGTCCGTGGGAGTTTGGTGTCTATTAAATACATTGGTATATCAATTGTGTGCTATATACCATAGTATTTGTAGGAGGTTGATGTTTTCACATTTAAGATGCGTTTTTATGGTTTTTTCGGTACATATGTAATGCCTCCATTACATTCCCGTTTGGATGTTTAATAGCTGATGTCATACTCTTTAAGTCTAGGAGAGATAGGCGCAAAAAAAGAGGTTGGAAACTTTGGATATTAACATATCCATTCTCTCTTACTGTTTTGCATAAATGATATGCATCCAGTGAAGAAAATACGGTAACCCAAAAAACTTTTAGAGTCTCACCACTAAAAAGTCTTTTGATACCTAACGTCGTTTACTCTGTCTAACACCCTAAATGAGAAAATTCACAAAACACTTATATAAACGTTAAAGAGTTAGCTGACTTGAATGCATTGTTTATGTAGGTTTGGAGTTCACATGAGGGATCAAAAATTAGAGCATATCACTAGAATGAGAATGCTTTAACGTGGGTTTTTGTTTAAAGTGGTCTGCAGGTCATGATTCAATTAGTACGGTCCTTGAGGATTTTAAGAGTTTCCATGTTTTCAAACTTCTTTTTGTGCCTATTTGTTTGTTTTGTTTGAGAACAAACAAAAGTTTAAGTATAGGAGAGTTGATATACTCCATCTTTTACCACTATTCTATACTATTTTCATAAGGTTTTAATAAAAAAATTATTTGGTTTTGTCATTTTATCAATGTTTTTGATATTTTAAAGACCAGAGGTTATACAGCAAATGGAGGACTCCCCACAGTGCGATCCTCCAAAATCTGGATACAAGATAGCTGAGGATGTTATCTTCCATCTCCAAGTTTTTTAAGTCAATCAGAAGGTTGTATAAAAAGTTATGCTCAAATTACTGAATACCACTTTGTGTGGAGATGAAATGAAGTAAGCAGAGAAATATGGGATGATCAACCCAGGTGATCGACCGTGTTGGGTCGAATACCTGGTCGATCAGACATCTCAGGAGCCACCAAGGACATTTGATCGATCGCCTACTTGATCTACACTTAATGTGTTCGATCGATCATATGGTTGTTATTTATGGAAGTTTTTCATTTCTTGGCAAATTACGTCCCAAAGTCTGAAAATTCTCTCCCCTCCTACACCTATAAAACATCCAGAAGAGCACGGAAATGAGAGAGCTTCACCAACCACAAAAATTCACTAAAAGGATTTCATAGTTTCATAGTTTGTTCGATTTTTGCCACTTCGTTCAAGGGAGTCGATTACATCTTTGTATCTCGATATAGAGAAGCTTTCTGAACCTTTTTGCTTTATGTAACTTCTACTGCTATGATTTCTTTTTTCATGTGTGAGGTTTGTAGGGTTCAAGGTTTTCTAATGGGGATTGTTCATTGTTTGGTAGGTAGATTTTGTTTCTAGATTGGCTCTTTCATAGATCGGATTAATTCTCTATTTAATCATGTTCTTAATGCATTGAACACCTATAGGAAAGTAATCGCTTGAACACTAAAAGGTTTATTTGGCTCCAATTGGATTATATATATGCTATATCTTTAGAACGCGAGAACTGATTCTAAACAACATTAAATGAGCATATCAAACTTAAAATTTCATCGCTATAATGTTATATATATTTAGTTACGAGAGTATGATTTAAATTTGATGGTATTCAACCACGAGAGAGGAACTATCGGATAGGAGTTTTCAAGCTCTAGGACGAAAAGATTTATGATTGCCTCTACTGTTAGAATTCTGAATAGTCTAAATTGTGATACCCCCAATGATTCCTTAACACCCAACGTTCTAGTTTATGATTTAAGTTTCATTTCATTCGCATTCGTATTGCTTTTATTTCATCGCTCACAACAAACCACATTCTTATTTCGTACTAGCTTAATTCCTATTTATAAATTTTATAGCGTTCCATCAATCTTTTTAACATGTGCACTTGCAGGTTGATCATTAGAAATATTTTGGGTGCACTTATTTCGTACTTGTTACACACACATCACCTTCTCGATGAGAAACTAGCTAATGGTGAAAGAAAGTCTGGATCTGATCGCACGAAAATTGTCTTCTAGAGGAGTCCAGCCAAGTGTATCATCTCACAGACGTGGTATAAAAACAGGAGAGAGATCAAGATACTATGACAAAGTGTAGTATCAATACCAAACTCGTTTGGCCTGAAACCAAACTGGTCTGGATCGATCCGTGCTCCCGAGATAATATTTATGTGTGTAAAGCAAAAGAGATCCATCTAGTCATCTTCTGCAATCGCAGTCTCAACAATCAAATCAATAACTGCAGCCTCAAGAATGGCGGTAATAACTATGCCCATAAGTAGTAAAAAACTTGTTAGCATCATAAGAAGATGTATCATGTTTAACATTTACTAACCTCTCAGCTAGAAGGCAGGCACATCAAAACAAGATGCATGTCGCTAGTGAATGACATCTGAAAGATCATCAGCTCGTCCTTGAGGATACAAGTTTTTGCCGTTCTTGCAAACACAAAAAAGCGAGGACATATGACAGCAATTGACCTCGTTCCCATAGGATTAGGACAATATATTGGCAATTGTCCTTAATTCTTGGGATTTATGTTGTTACGAATCATATTTCATTTTTGGGCTTTACAATATCCTTGATGGGTCACTGGTTGTTGGAGGGATTTAATTGGTTTCAAGAAACTCATCAACGGTTGTCGAGATCTTCCCTACCATTATCTAGTTTCTTTATACAATCATCCTTACTTTTTTAAATAATGTCTGGTTACTTTAAATAACCAGCTATGTCTACTTAACCAATATTCTTAGTTTTGACAGCTTTAAAGTTTTTTTCACCCAATAAATTTTATTACATGACAAAAAAAATCTCGAACATGTGTATTATGATTGTCCATTCACGTCTACATCAAACATAATTCTATTGACATATTAAATATGGTCCAATAGTGACCTAACTCATTGTACCGCTCAAACACCGTTACATGCCTCCCATATCTACCATATCAATCAATGGTCATGGACAAGTAAACATTTACTGTAACAAAATATATTTAGTGTTACCAACTAACTTAAATTCTAAAGCAATGAAGGATTACAGACCAATTGCATGCTGTAACCTTCTCTATAAGGTGATCTCCAAGATCCTTGCCAATGCCTCTAAATCATACTGCATGATGCAATTAATCCCAACCAAAGGGCATTTATTAAAGGTAGACTTCTCCTTGAAAACGTGCTTCTGGCTTCTGAATTTGTGAATGGATACCACAAAATGCAGCATCTGCTCATTGTATAATCAAATTTGATATTTTCAAGGCTTTTGATGCTGTCAAGTGGTCGTTCATTATCTATGTTCTCCATGCCATGGGGTTGCCTGAGATGTTTATTCGTTGGATTCACATCTGCATTTCGACAGCTAGTTTCTCTGTCGCGGTTAATGGTAATCTTGAAGGCTTTTTCTTTAGTGTAAGAGGTATTCGTCAGGGTTGTTCACTGTCTCCCTACCTTTACATCATTCTCAACAATGTTCTTTCTAGATTGCTAAACAAGGCGGCTGCAGAAGGTATATTTGGATATCATCCAAAGTGTAAGGAGGTCAATCTCACCCATCTCAGCTTTGCCGATGATATCATTGTCTTTACTGATGGCACTCCAAGTTCATTGGATGGGGTGATGGATAACTTTGCTCAGATATCAGGGCTTCATATTAATGCTGCCAAATCCTCTATCTATGTCGCGGGAGTGGCATCTCCAGAGTTTGTAGAGGCTGCATTGGATGTTGGTATACTCATAGGTCACCTTCCAATCCGGTATTTGGGACTCCTCCTTACTACAAACTCAATGACCCATAGGTCACCTTCCAATCCGGTATTTGCTGGAAGACTGCAGCTGATCAAATCGGTAATAGCAAGCATCACCAACTTTAAGAGTTCCGCTTTTGTGCTTCTGAAAAAATGTGTATCAGATATTGAAAGTATGCGCAATGCCTTTCTTTGGTCGGGGTCTCCTTCAGATTCGCACAAAGCCAAAGTCTTTCTGGGATGTAAAGGAAGGTACTACGGGCTCCTGGACTTGGAGAAACTTATTGAAACTGAGGCCGGTTGCATATCAGTTTTTGTGCTTCGACATCCATTATGGGAGGTCTACTTTTTTTTTATTTGATGATTGGTTGCAAGCAGGGAAACTGATTGACATAACAAGCGAGGGCGGTATTCGTACTCTCGGAATCAGTCGCCAAACCATTGTTTCTGAGGTTGCTAAATCGGAATGATGGTTAATCAGACGCGCTAGAGGTCAGGTTTATCGAGATCTGAATGAGAAGATACAGACGCAGCCTCTCCCTACTTCTGCCATGGATAAGGATGTTGTGTTATGGCGACACGCTGATGGATAATATCGGCTAGCTTTTCTGTTTCAAAGACCTGGGAGCAGATCAGACACAGGCAGGATCAGGTTGTTTGGGATCGTGTCATCTGGTTCTCTCAAGTTGTGCCAAGATATGCTTTCATCTCTTGGGTTGCCATAAGGGATCTTCTTGCAACTGGAGTTCGAATGAGTGCTTGAGGTCTAATGCAGGGTTGTCTTTTGTGTGGGGAGCCCGATGAATCACAAGATCACCTCTACTTTGCCTGCATGTATTCTTAGATTGTTTGGTTAGCAGCTGCATGCCGACTTCTAGGTCCCGCAGCAACTCTGTATTGCTCTGATAATCTTCATCACCTTTCCACACTAAAGTGTGACCGGTTGGACTACATTATGATGCGCTTAACCTTCCAAACAACCGTCTATTTCCTTTGGAGGGAGTAGAACACACGTAGGCATCACCAAAACTGGACGGTTCATCAACATATGAACAAAAGCATCGATAAAGCTGTTCGTAACAGAATCGTGTCAATCCATTATTCTTTCCCACACAAGTTGGAAGGTCTCCTTAGACGATGGTTTGAAATTGGTGGGGTTTAGCTCAGTTCAGTTCTAGAGATTTCAGACCAGTGTCAGTCTATTTTTTTCATTCTTTATTTCTTGATATAAACTATCTCCTGTGTATATTTTCCCTATCTGATCAATAAATTTGAAATTTCATAAAAAAACAAATTAAAGCAAATTATGTTGATTTCTTTTTATTGACTAAAAAAGTTATGAAACTATGTCGTTTTAGTCATTCTCTTAAAATAATATATTATATAATAAAAATTTGAACTCATGAAAAAATCATAAATATGTTTGTTTAAAAAAATTAAATATTATTTATTGGTTAAAATATTTAAAAAATTATCCAAAACATATATCTAATAATCTCCAAATCAATTGCAAAACTAGAAAATAAATAAATTATTAAATATTATCCACTTAAATAAAAAGAAAGGATAACATAAATAGAAAATGAAAATATATTATAATTATAATTAGTAATGTAAGCAAATAACATTGCATACAATGAATATTTTCTCAGTGATCATCTTTATTACGAAAAAAGCTGGTGTCGAGTTTTAGTTAAACATATATAGTAAAAAAAGATTTGCTCCCACTTAGCATATATATAATTTTATTATCTAAATTGCAACTAACTATATTAACTTATAAAGTAAAAAAAGATTTTACCTGTTTTTGTAGTTGTTAAAATGCATTGTTAATAGTCAACTAATTTCAAAAGATTTTTTTCAATAAGGTAAAATTTTCTACATCTCATCTAAATGTAACATAACAAATTTTTAAAAATGTTCATATCTTTGATTTTTTTACTTGTAACATTTTACTTAAAATCTATCACAAAATATTTGATTATTGTGTGGTTAAAAGGGATAGTGAAATCCTTGCGCTCATTTTTTTAAATTAACTTTTAGAAAATATAACCCTCATATGTGTATAAAACGAACCGATGAGATAATGGTAACGATATCTTTCTCTTTCACATTCTCCAAACTTTCCGTATTCCTTTTTTTCTCTTAGTTTCTCCAGATCTCAAACCAATTATGTCATCATCCACCGTATAACAACTACACGCTTTCCATGCTCAAGACAGAGTGATATTCGCTAAACTGGTCCTAAATTTTTCAAGACCTCTAGCTGAATCACTTCTTGTCATGGCCACATGGTTTTGGCTTGAAGACTTTGGTTTTGAACACATATTCTCAATCATCACAGCTCTCAGCGATCCATTCATTGCAGTTCTCGCTGATGAGGCTGTCTTGTGCTTTCAGTGCCTTGAGTTTACTGAACCGCCAAATGTCTTCAGCCAGATCCCTCTCACTTCACGATTCATGACAAAAGATATATATCTTCGAATAATATATGAACATAGATACAGTGCCATTATAGGAATCAAAAACTTCTTAACTACTATTTGTTCGAGAATTTTCTCAGACATCATTCAAAAGGTTCTTCCATCTTCTTCAACATCCTCCTGCTTCAACAATCTCCGCCGCCCTCTCGACATCCCCGGCTTTCTGCATACGACTTTCAGGAGCATCAACGTGATGCCTCATGTCTTTGTTGGAAACAACCGCCTCAACAACAACCACCCGAACAACAATTTATTCCCCATCCCCAACAACCACCCGAACAACAATTTATTTCCATCCCCAGTGGTGTATGGAGATGGAACTCTACTTGCATCGCGACTGAGAATGATCGCACTATATTTCTAACGTTTTCTCGTGGTTTTCCAGTATCAGAAGCAGAAGTGAAAAAACTGTTCACTGAAAGATATGGAGAAAACTGCGTTGAAGGTGTTTACATGCCAGTGGTTAGTGGAAACTCACCCAACACAATCTATAATAACAATGGTCAGCAGCAATCATTGTATGCAAGGCTGGTATTGGACTCGGTTCGTACGGTGGATCGTATACTCAAAGCAATAGTCTCAGAAAATTTACTATCAACAAAAAACATATTTGGGCTTGCAAGTATGAAGAGAGACGTGAAAAGAGACGTAAAATTTTTTGAATGTCAAAATGTTTTCTTCTATGTTGTAATCGAATAATTATATAAGATCCGTTTCGATCTTATGAGAATATCGGAAAACAATATTAGGTCATGAAGTACCTTATATGAGCGTTATCGGTAGGCTTATGTATCTTGCTAATTGTACTCGACCAAATATAGCTTTTTCTACTAATTTAGCTGCAAGTTATAGCTCATCTCCAACTCGCAGACATTGAAATGGAATAAAACATATATTATGTTACCTCTAAAGTATGATTGATTTTGCGTTATTTTATTCTAGAAACCCCGAAGTTGGTCTGGTTGGTTTTGCATATGCAGAATATTTATCAGACCCGTATAAGGCTCGATAGCAAACCAAATACGTTTTCACAATTGTGGGAACTACGATCTCTTGGGGTTCTCAAAAACAGACTTTGGTTGCAACTTCTTCAAATTATGCAGAAACTATTGCGCTTCATGAGGCTTGTAAAGAATGTGTATGACTCAAATCTATGATTCATCATATACAAAAAGCAAGCGGAATATGGGCAAAAAGAAGCCAACGAAAATGTTTGAAGATAATTATGTATGTGTCGCCCAGCTCAAAGAAGACTATATAAAGAGCGATCGAACGAAACATATTACTCCGAGAGTTTTCTTTTATCCATGAGAGCTCGAGAAGAATCAAGAAGTGGACATCCATTATATTCATTCATGTGACATTGCAGCCGATCTATTTAGGAAGGCACTTCCCGCTACAACATTCAAAAAACACATTCATAGCATTGAAATGCGTCACTTAAGAGATTTATGAAAAATATTATATCTATCATTTTCATGGGGAGATTGCATTCCTATACTCTTTTTCTTTTATCATGGTTTTTATCCCACTAGGTTTTTTCCTGATAATGTTTTTAACGTGGCAGTACGTAACACATTAATAATGACTGATAATTAAGGGGGAGTGTTAAAAGTAATAATTATCCCCTAACAAAATTTTATAATTTACTTCATGTAAATATCTTCTTACCAACTTAGGAATCAGCGACTTATATTAAACAACTAATATTGTGTACCTATATATGTGTTCTCAATTGTAAAACAAGAAGTACGAGTAATAAGAAGTTTTCACTTCTCTCTCTCTCTCTCTCCTTCATCATCCTTCAATATTAAACACCATCTCTCATATAATATTATAATAATATAATCTCATATATTATATACTAGGTGATCGGTCCGCACCGTGTGCGGGCTATAAAATATTTTATATATTTAATTTATAATTAATATTGTATATTGAAGTTGATCTATTTGTACATAATTAATTATGGATTAATAATAAAACTATATGAATATTTAATAATAAAAAAATAATGATAAATCAAATGAAAAATGTTATAGATTTTAATAGAAATTGAAGATAAAAAAGCCATTAAACAAGATTTTAAAATACTTTCTTAGATACAAAATGTAAATATGATAACTAAATTCTCTTATGAAGTCACTCTAATTTGCATTTTATCTTATGAATTCTAATTTTAACTCTAATTTGCATTCATAGTTTCACAGTCGGTTCCTAGGTTCACACCTGGACGTGTTTATGTGAAGCATCATGACTACTTTGACTTAGAAACTCATTGACACGGTACAGAACAATAACCATTAGAGTTTGCTGGTACCCAAATTTTGCACAAATGCAACCTCACGTAAGCCGACTATTCTTTTATCTTTAAACTTGAGCTATTTAATTTTATTAATCATCTATTATATCTGACTTGTAATTTTTTGTTTTGGTAGGATGTGTACAATCCTACCCGGGAGGAAAAACGCAAATACAGAAGAGCACAACATGAAGAACACTGTTTATTGGCAGTGAGTGTCGGAAGGATTGGTCGCTTGGCTGTCTTGGAATACCAAGATAGCCAATGAACTAATTGTGGGCCACGACAATGGTTTTGTATATATTGAAGTTTGTCTTCTTTTTTGGAGTTTGTTATTTTGGAGTTTGGAGTTAGAAACGGTAGAAACGGTTTACAGTCTCATTGTAGTTTTTCTGATATTTTTTGCAAGTGTTATATTTTTACACGATATAGTTTTTGGCGTTTAAATACAATCATGAAAACTGTTTATATCATTTTTATTAAAAACATTTCTTATTTTTCAGCATTTTATGATATATGGTTTCAAATTTAAATTTATATTAAATATTAACAAATATTACAAATTTGTTTTTAAAATTTAAAATACAATATTTGATTTTATCATGAAAATAAATATAATACATTGGATAATCTATTAGTAATTTTTCTTTTCAATAAAAATTATAAATATTTATTATAAAATTTGTGAAATCATATTTTATAAATTCTTCGATAGCTCTCCGCTCATCTCTTCGTCCAATATTGATGAATTGGTTTGATGAAGAAAATAATTTTCTTATGGTTGGTATGCACGTAAGTGTTCATTATAAAATTTGAGCGCGTTTATTATAAAATTTGCTTCTTAAGATTTTTAAACGACTCCGTAAAACAAAGCACAAGAGTGTTACAGAAAAACAAAACTGTAGAGATTTATTTTTAGTTTTAGTTCTACTTCTTATTCATATTTGTTTTATCTTATTATAATTTGTTTTTTCATCCGGTTACATTTTATTTTATTTCTGATCTCAAATTATCGATCTACTATGAGACTGTATATGAGTATGATATAAATTTTTTATTTATTTAAAAAATAATAAGAGATAAAAATAGTATAACATGTTTACTATCCTATTGGATAATATATTATCATTTTTATATAAAAATATAATATGTATTGGTTGTAAATTTTTTTGTAATCATATTTTATGCAATTTATTATGAATATATGTAAAAACAAATTGAAATCATAGTAATTATTATTTTATGTTAATTTAAATTTATTAATTTTAGTGTTATAATCTAGTGTATTCATGTTTTAATATCATAATTTATCTAATTTTAACTCAAACAATCAAAACATTTCGTTTATTTTAGGAAATTTGACATGTCACATTTACATGTCATCATTAGAATGCACTAACTTTCATTGTGGAGCTCACAAGTCAGCATTTTTCACTAAAAAGTCTTCTCAAATAATAGGTAGGAGGATTTATATAATTTTAACTCAACCAATCAAAATATTTCATTTATTTTAGGAAATTTGACATGTCACCTATGCATACAAGGACAAACTTCCATCTACCCTTTGTAACACAATTGCTTCACTCTCATTTTCTTTTAAGCTCACTCACCAAGTCCAACCTAAGCTACCCATTATAAGGCAATTCGCCAATCCCATAAGCTCAAACCACATTCTCCTTTTCTTTTTTAAGCATTTGGGGAAAACTTCTTCTACAACCACAAGTGTTGGCACACTTTTACTTCAAGCTCTTTCTCTTTTCATTCACAATTTGCTATCCTCTTTCCTATAACAACTTAGCCATATTTTTTTCTTTTTCTTGGCTCTCTTACTTTTCTTTTCTAGAGGATTTCTTTTCATTTCTTAACACTTAGAGCATAATACACAATGCCAACACTTGTTCCAAAATATTTTCGTTTTCCCCCTTTCACCATCTCAACTTCGCCCACTTTACTTGTCCCACATCGAATATCAAGCCAAAATTCCCACCCAAGAATCCTATCCTATCATCCAGCTCATTGTTTTCGAGCTAGCTACATGGAAGCCTATCCTTGTCGCTCTAAACTCAACACTTTTTGCTAAGTTCACAAGAAGAAAAATGCCTAATGCACTCAATAAGGAAGAGGTTTCAAAGGAAGCTTAGTTAGGGAGTTCGTTTTCAACCGCTCTAAAGATGAGAGTCGACTATTTGGGTTAACAAGAGTGGTAAAAGGAAAAAAGATAACCCAAATATGTATATGGTATCCACAAGTTCTCTAGCAATGCATAACCATGATAATTACTTNAAGATAACCCAAATATGTATATGGTATCCACAAGTTCTCTAGCAATGCATAACCATGATAATTACTTATTCAAATTAGGTTCAAGTTCAAGAGAGTTGGTTTCTATTCAAAGCTTGCTTCAATTAAAACTTGAATATCAAATGGTGAGGTCCAGGTAGGGTTCAACTTTAACTTTCAAAATTTGCACACAAAGCATCAAACAACTATTAACTAGGGCCTTGAACTAATTCATGAGTTTAACACCTTACAAGGAAAAATCATCATTGTCCCCTATGCATGAATGCAATCCTATATGAAAGCTAGACTCAATCCTACTTATGTAACAAATGCAAATGCAACTACATGCTATTTTTTTGAAATTTTTTCCATTTTTTCCATTTTTTTTTTGTTTTTTTCTATGCCATAAATGTATGCATGAGACTCAATAATGCATGAGAATGAAAAATAAGATCACAAAACACAAGATCAAATACACCATACTCCCCCAAACTTAAATTACACAGTCTCTTGTGTAATCCAAGCTTGGAGAAGATTTCAATATGCAAAAATAAAAGACTTAATGGTATTTACAATGAGTGAAGTGGTACCTTGATCAAAATTGCATGGAGGAGGATGAGTAAGAGTCCATGGAGTAGGATGGATTGCTGGATTGAGGAGTGGGAGATCGCATGACTCTCTTCTCACGCCTTCTAGTCTCATAGGAAGAGGGGCGTGGCTCATCTTCATGGCTTGGTGCGCTTGGAGTCCCTTGGAAGGAGTGGCGTCTTCCCGCCATAGTGCTATCTACTTCATCATCCTCTTGCTGCATCGCCTCATCATCCTCTTGTTGCATCTCTCCATGCCTTTGGGAAGAAGTTCCCCCAACCTTAGCCTTTAGCTCCTTGATTTGCCCTTTTAAGCCCTTCACCGTTTTCACAAGCTTCCTTATGGTTTTGTCTTGCCATTTGTTCCATCTTTGGAGAAGCTTGATGTGTTGGTGAGCTTGTCTAGAAGTCTCTCCTTGGTTGGTTGTTTCATAAGGTACAAAGTTGTACCTATCACTGCCATAGACCGAGGGAGCTTGGTAAGGCTGGTGGGAAGTGTCCCATGAGCTCATAGGGAGTGTCATTATGTCATCAAGCTCTTCGTCGGATGGAGTGAAGGTAGCGTTTGACCTCTCCCTTAGGCTAGTGAGGTGAATGCAAGGCAATCGGATTGTAGCCTCCTTGAGCTTCTCCACATTGAACTTGTACCGGTAGCCATTTCCTTCCTTAACCAAGAAATGACCCTTAAGGAGGTAGGAGGAGTCTATAAACTCTCTCTCGGATGATGGCTTCGCCTAAACTGATGCCCATTTCCTCAAGGATCGGTGTAATCATACCTCCAATGGCTATTGGGATTGAGCGGTCCTTCTTGCTAAATGCTCGAGCATGGTAAGTCGCTGCATGAGCCAACCAAAGATGTACTATACCATTCCCCGTGGTATCCCCATTAATTAGGATGTTGTCATGACAGTAGCGGATGATGTCCTTAAGCCCTTTAGCAAGCATCTTCCATTCTTCAGCAGTCACAACCACGGTTTCCTTCTTGGCAAAGAAGGTGTTAGCTAACACCTTGTGAGCATAGCGAATGGATGGATGACGGATCATTCTGTTCCTCACTCTCTCTGCCTTGAAATCCCCATGGGCAACAAACTTCCATAGCTTTTCCAACTCGCTCTTCCTAACATCCAAGCGGGATCCCGGACCGGTACCCTCATCAAACCCAAGTACTTCGCTTAGCTTCTTGAAACCCATCTTGTAGGACTTGTTGCGAACCCGGAACTTGATGAAACCGAAACCATCCCTTAATTTATCAATCCCAGCCGAGCTTGAAGTTTCCACCACCAAAGTAGAGAGGAATTGGCAGGTCTCCTCTTGGTAACTCGGGTGTGAGTTGTTGAACCACCTTGCGCATCCCATGTTCCGAAAGATCCTTGCTACATCATCCAAGAGACCTAGCTCTTCTAGCAGTTCATGATCCGGGTACTTAGTTCCCCTAAAAGGTCTCTCCATAAGGGCCTTGTATACCTCCGGGGGTGTTGGAGGAGTAGCCGCGGCTTTCTCAGCTTTCCTTGCTCTTGCTTTCTCCCTACTAATGTCCCTCTTTTGGGACAACTTCCTTATGACCGGTGGACTCTCCTCGGGATCCTTTTCTTCTACATCCACGGGCCTCTTGCCTTGTCTCTTGCTAGCCTCACTCCTTGTTCTCCCCATTAGTACCTATACAAGCAAAATCTTGGAGAAGAGTGAGTATGTGATGAATTTTGAATTTTGAAAACCACAATCATGTAATTATAAAATTCCATGGAGGGTTGCAAGAATTAAACTCAATGGCAATTAATAATAAAGCAAGAAATAATCCCATTTTAATGAAAATTTCTCTTAGCATTCAAAGATTTTAACAAGGAATTATTCAAATTAAGCACCCTCTAAGTGATTATAAATTAAAAGTCAAGAGGATTCTAGCTTAATTCCCTATATAACATGGGAAAACAAGTTTAAAGAAACCAAATTCCAAAATTTTGAACACTAATTAGGGTAAAACTTGAATTTTCGCAACTCTCCAAAATCCTAAAATAAAAAAGTTCAAAAATTAAAATTTTCCCATGTTACTCCTTGAAAAACCTCAGCAATCATCACTCATAACAATAATCTACTATACCCAGCTCAAACAACTCATTCAAAGACCTTCTATCAATCCTAAATTCCAATTCATTCTCAAGGAGAATTCAAAGATAAAGAGAGAGGATGAGAAGGCAAACCTTGGTTCCACGCAAAGGTATGGTCGAAATTCACTAAGGAATCAAGAATGACCAACAATTTCGGAATTAATGCACTTGGAATCAAAGAATTTGATGAAGAATTGAGAGAGAAAAGAGAAAGACAAGTTCTTATCTTTATTGTAAATGGGAAAAATCGTGGTGCATGAAAGATATGGAGAAGAAGGGGTTTTAAATCCTCAAAAATCGGTCCAATATAAGTGTGAGAAGTCAACATTAAACCGGTCAAAGGAAGGAAGAAAAGTCAAGCAAACCTGATTTTTTAGGAAAATTTCGACGAGATACACCGAAACTTCTCGTCGAAACTGTGGTTCGGCGTGTCTCGTCGAAACTTTTGGCTGAACCGTCACCCTGGAATAAAATTTCGACGTGCCCTCATCGAAATTGTTCACCGAAATTTCACCCTGGAAAAGAATTTCGACGAGTTACGCCGAAAATGTTCGCCGAAATTTCACCCTGGAAAAGAATTTCGACGAGTTACGCCGAAAATGTTCGCCGAAATTTCTTTAAAAATTTCCTCCACACCTTTTTCTCCAAGTCTAAGTCCTCCATACTCAACCTAAAACTTTCAAAAACTCATAGAAACATAATCATAGTACTAAATCAAGAATATATATACAAGGGTAACCATGGGAATGCCTCCCAAGTGCGCTTGTTTAACGTCATTAGCTCGACTTTTCAAACCTTTTATGCTAGATGGGGGTTTTGAAGAGGGATTGAGCTTGCCTCCTCCTTTGACTCATGCACCAAGAATGGCTTGACCCTATGACCGTTAACTGTGAAGTCCTCACCATTCTTCCCTATCAAGGTGATGGTTCCATATGGCAACACTTCTCTAATCTCAAAAGGGCCTCCCCACCTTGACTTGAGCTTACCCGGGAACAACTTCAATCTTTAATTGTAGAGAAGAATTTTGTCACCAGCACTTAGCTCCTTCCTTACAATCCTCTTGTCATGGAAAGCTTTGGTCCTCTCCTTGTAGATTCTTGAGCTTTCATAAGACTCAAGCCTAATCTCCTCAAGCTCTTGGAGTTGGATTAACCTCTTCTCTTGGGCAGTTTTTATGTTGTAGTTGAGAAGCTTCACAGCCCACAAAGCCTTGTGCTCAATCTCAACTGGTAAATGACA
>JAHZTW010000006.1:26322822-26355568 GCA_020283515.1 Alliaria petiolata
ATCAAGACTCCAAATGCACCAAAACATGCAAGGACTATGCAAAAACAATCTAGGACTCTAAATGATACAATGCAACACAATGATGCTATATTAGACTCCTAAATGATGAGAAACCTATACTAAATGGATGCTAAAATGATGCAAAATATAGACATATCAATCCACCAGACGCCTGAACCCGACGACGTCAAGCTAATGACTAAAACAAGCGCTGAGTGGGAGGCAACCCACTTTTAGGTAGGATTTTTCTTTGGTTTTCGTTTTATTTTTCATTAAATTTTTTTTTATTTTATTCAAAAAAAAAAAAAAATTCCGGACGGACGGATGTGGACCGTGGTCGACACAGGAGCTCGACATGAATGTGTCGATCGACACTGTTCATGGTGTCGATCGACACCCCCTTGGAGGTAAGTTTTCTCAACTTGTTTTCTTCATATCTCTCTTAATTCTTAACGGATTTAAGTGATTTAAGAGCCTAAGTTGTGTAGATTTTCGTCCCCTATCCATCATGTCCATTATCTTTTTGATTTGGTTTGTTTCTGACCTTACGATTTAATAACACTGGGGACAATGTTGTTTAAGTCTGGGGGAAGTAGTCGCTGACTTTATGTTTTGTTTTGAGAGTCAATTGAGTCAGTCAAAAACTTGTTTTATTGAGTCAAAATCAGTCGAAACTTTCAGTTTTTCTTGGAACAAAACCATCACATATTGATACTTGGAGGACCATTCCCATAATAGTTGATTGCATGTTTTATTAGGTAGAAAGCTGCAAGTAGATCAGTCTAACAGAGAGAGTTCAGATTCCTTTTTAGAGCTAGGTATGCATTGGACTTGATTCCTCTTTCAGCTCTGATTAGATAAGAAAATTACAGTCTCTCATTGATCTTCCCTTAAGAAAATAAAAAAAAAGAGTATAAGTCAAGGAATAGTGCAATGATCCTCATGAGCCTGTCTCCTCACAAGGAACAATATTAGTAAGAGCTCATGAACCTGTCTCCTCACAAGGAACACAAGTAAAGAGCAGCACTATTCCAAGGCTTCAAAAGAACAAGAAAAAGTCAATGAAAAGATCTTAGAACACCCTGAAAATGGGCAACAGTTGGCTAAGGGAAGAGAAAATAGGAGAGCTGTATAAAGAATGTCTTGTTCAGGCGCTAAGGAAGGAAAAGAATCTGTAAGTCCTTTGGTCAATACCGTTTGTTTGAGTTCGAAATTTTGAAAAGGAAGGGATCTGGATTTGAACTGGGAGATTGCTAAGCTTGTGGTGAGTATACTGAAATACTACCTAAGGTTGGCTCTATGGTATGTGGATTTAAAGCGTTGGTTCAATGTGGCGTTCCTAAGTATTACTGATTGTTTTTGTTTTCAAACCTCGACTATATACTTGATTTCTGTTTTGGTTGAGGGCACGCAAAAGCTAAGTCAGGGGGAGTTGATATATCATGGTTTTTACCGGTTTTTTACCATGATATAAGTCTTATTTATAGAGTCTTTTGGTCTTTTTAGAGTCCTATTAGAGTCTTTGCAGGTTCAGGTACGTTTTGAGAATAATTGGAGATTTTGAAGCATTTTTGAGCAATTGTGGAAGAAGCTGCTGAAAACATGAAGTCGGATTGCTGTCGGATGAACAGTGTCGAACGACACTGTTAAATGGTGTCGATCGACACCAAATATTTTCAGAAACTGGTCGTGACTTTGCAAGTTTTGAAGAAAAGGAAATTGCCCAAAAAGATTTTCTTATTTGCAAGAGTGCCCAATTCGTGTTTTGGACCTTATAAATAGTTGTCAAAACCATTGTTTAGGCATAATCTCATACTTTAAGAATCATAGAAGTTTAGGTTTTTGGAGAAAAAAATCAGACTCTTTTAGAGCAGATTTGAAACTCCTTTATTTTTTCTATTGATTTCTTTTATGCTTTCTATTCAAATAATGGTTTCTGTTTCATTGATCATGTCTGAGTAGTTTGCTTGTTAGGTTTAGGGTTTTTCAAAGGTGATTGATGAATTGTTAGGTTGAATTGAATTGTTAGGTTGAATTGAATTGTTAGGTTGAATTGAATTGTTAGGATAAAATCATTAAAGTTCTTCATCAGGATTTGTGATTAATGCTTATTCTAACTTCGCGACCTAGAATCTGATCTTAGGATGATTAATAGATGTGAGAGAATTATTAATTGCATGAACTAATGTTAGATGAGCAAAATACATATTCGCAAAAAGATTTGGTTTAGGGATTTTGTGAACAATTGAACCTGATATTAATGCTTGTCTGAATTGTTTTAATTTGCAAAGAGATTTGGAATTCTAGGGTTTAGACATAGATAATCTTCGCAGCGAGAGTTGGTTGATTTTACATTATTGTTTCGAGTTGTAGAACAATTCTTAATAAATTCCTAACATTCTGTCTAGACCTGCAATTAGGATTCACCTCAGAATTTCCCTAACCCTAGCGTTTCGTCTCCTGAACTTACACCGTTTTTAATTACTTGCTGTCTTTTAAATTTAATCTTTATTCTTAGCATAATTCGAAATTGAAACTCTGTTTTGTGACTATCCTTTCCCTGTGGATTCGATCCCTAAATACTGTAGTGATCTCTTAATTTGAGAGAGTAGCTCTAGGGTAAATTTGAGAGCATATCAAATTTTGGCGCCGTTGCCGGGGAAGGAGATTAGTTGCCTACGGAGTTTTAATATTAGAAATTTGTCTTAAGTTTTTCTTTTGTTTTTGGTTACTAATTTAGTTTTGTATTCTTGTTTTCAGGTGTATGCTTAATCGCAGTACCAGAAGCAACAAGGACAAGGAGCTAGTGATTTTGAGCATAGGCGAACTCGCCAAATTGGAAAGAACCAACACGAATGCCAAGAAAGAATCTGCAATGGTCAATCCTATGATCCTGATACGAGACGAAGAGGGTCAGTTGGTAGATGCATAAGGGCATAGGAGGAATGCCCAGGGGCAGAGATTGGATGACAATGGAGTTGTTGTCGTCGAACAAGAGGTACTCGATGGCGACACCAAGGTTGTGTCGATCGACACCAAGCGCAACAGGACGCACTACGACTAGCTGCTGGGCGTGGAAGGACATTGGGAGACTACAACAGGCCTGATCAGTTCTATGCTAATAGAGCTGCGATTCAACCACTTCCTTTTCAAAGGAATGACTTCGTGTTGAAGCCTGCTTACTACACTCTAGTTGCTCAGCATCCCTTTCATGGTCTTCCAAATGAGCACCCCATGGACCACATTGAGAGATTTGAAGACTTGGCATCAAGCATAAAGGCCAATGGAGTGTCCAATGATTATCTCTTCTGCAAGCTTTTCCCTTACTCACTTGTCGGAGATGCTGCTTATTGGCTGAAGCTGTTGGATTCAGGATCATTCACTACTTGGGAAGACACAAAGAATCCATTCATTTGCAATTTCTTTGATGATGCAAGATCTGAGGAGCTGAGGATGAATATCACTACATTCTCTCAAGGACCAACTGAAGCATTCAGGGCTGCTTGGGTGAGGTTTCGATCTTACCAGCGAGACTGCCCACATCATGGTTTCAGCGAGCCGCAGCTTCTCGGAATCTTCTACCGAGGGATCGATTGGAGGTACCAGATGGCTCAAGATGCTGCAAGCAATGGCAACTTCAACACCAGATATCCAGATGATGCGATGGTGCTTATAGAGAATTTGGCCTCTTGCAACAGCACCAAGAATGCAGACTTTGAGAGGAGACAACACGCTGGAGTGAATGGAGGAAGCCAAATAGCTGAGGTTAACAGGAAGCTGGACATCTTGGTGGGCAAAAAGCAAGTTCACTTTGCTAATGAGGTGGAGACATTCGAGCCTGAGGAAGAAGAGGTTAGCTACATCAAAAGAGCTGGTTTTCAAGGTCAAAGGTTTGGCAATCAACAAGGCTATGGTTCTTCTTACCAGAAGCCTTTTCAGAGCAACACCTTCAATAGAACTTATGGTTCTTCTTCTTACCAAAAGCCTCATGCACAAGACAATAAGATGGAGTCTGTGCTAGAGCAACTTCTAGAGGGACATCAGAAGATGACAGTAGATTTCAATGGAAAGATAGATTCACTGTACCAAGACTTGAATGGGAAGATCTTAGAACACCCTGAAAATGGGCAGCAGTTGACTAAGAGAAGAGAAAATAGGAGAGCTGTATGAAGAGAATCATGTTCAGGCACTAAGGAAGGGAAAAGAATTTGGAAAGTTCTGTGGTATTACTACTGTTAGAGTTCAAAAAATTTCCAAGGAAAGGATCTGGATTCAAACAGAGAGATTGCAAAGCTTGTGGTAAGTACACTGAACTTTCCTAAGGTTGGTTTTACTGCATGTGGATTCAAGAGTGTTAACATTTGTGGCGTTCTGAAAAAGTACTCGAAAGTTTCTATTTTCAAACTTCTACTTTAGTCTAAGTTTCTGTTTTGCTTGAGGACAAGCAAAAGCTAAGTCTGGGGGAGTTGATATATCATGGTTTTTACCCATTTTTGGACCATGATATAAGTGTTTTTATAGAGTCTTTTGTTAGTTTTCGAGTCCTATTTGAGTCTTTACAAGATGGAGAGCACTTGAAGCTAAATGGGAGAATCTGGAACTTTTTGGAGCATTTTGGAGAAGCAGTTGAAGTGATGAAGTCGAGAGAGTAGAATCACGCGCAAAGTGTCGATCGACACCAAAGGAGGTCGGCCAAGTTTCGCGATTTCCATCAGAAAAAGGGAAGAGAGCAAGTTTGAAGAAATTACAAGTCTGCCCCTGGATGAAAAATCCCCTTATATAAATAGTTTACAGGCATTGTTTAGCATGATACCTTTTAATAATTTTGTGTTTTTGAGACTTAGAGAGAGAGAGATCCAGAGCTTTTGCAGAGATAATTCTGTACTCTTCCGAGAAGTTTTTGAACCCCAATATCATTCTCTTTTCTTTAATGCAATTTATTTCAGTCATGATTTGTGTTTTCATGTCTATGTCTGAGTAGTTTGCTAGTTAGGTTAGGGTGATTTTGGGTTGATGACGAGTTTGTAGAATTATTATTATTGTTAGGAAAATCACTTGGATCTTCATCTTGATTTGTGCTTAACATGATTTCTGAAACTGATCACTTAGAAATCAAACCTTAGGTTGTTTAATAGATGCGAGAGCATTATTGATAATCTGACCTAATCATAGATGAGCAAAATATTTATTCACAAAGAGATTTGGTTTAGGTATTTTGTGAACAAAATCGAACCTGAACATTAATGCTTGTCTGAATTGTTTGAACTCGCAAAGAGATTTGGTTTTCTGGAATTTAGGCATAGGTAACTTCTGCAACGAGAGTTGATTAGTTTTAAATTAGCGTTTTGAGTTCTAGACGGTTCTTAATTATTTCCTGACAAAATAATATTTGCATTCTCTGATTCATCCTGATAATCATCCTTGCCTAGCGCCTTCGTCTCCTGAACTTACACCGCATTCAATTCTGTTCTTGATTTATTTAGTTGCTTTATTTACTTTTAACCTATTTGACCTAGCATAATCTGAACTTAGAAAATTTAGTGTAGCATCTACTTCCCTTGGGATTTCGATACCCCTTATACTACGATTGCTTTTGCTGTGCACTTGCAGTAGTATTATTAGGGTAAAACCTGAGCCCTATCAGAAGGCACCCAGCTACGCTCGACCCCAACCTGACGTCCTGAGTTTGCATCCATTGAGCTCAAGGATGACTCCATATCCTGCAAGGTCAAGCGAAAGGGGGGTGCAAAACCGTTTGCAAAAGCAAGATTTCTACTTCCACCGGAGTTGATTGGGAAGGACAAGGGTAAAGTAATGGGAATGATGAACATGATCTACACTGTGGAGATCCAGCCAGGGATAAGCTCCACCAAGTCCCTTTCCACTCGAACGGTCCGAGCTCCACGCTAAAGGAAGTAAGAAAAGTCAAGCTAAACGACGTTAAACAAAAGCGCACTTGGGAGGCAATCCCATGACTATCTTTGTATATATTCTTTTTCTATTTTATGCTTTTGTGTTTGTGTTTGTAGGAAAGATGAGATGGGAACCAGGAATCATGATCATGGATTTGCCAAAGGCAAGGAAAAGCAGAACAAAGGAAACAGATCGAGTGACAGATCGACATATCCTAGCTCAATCTTTACTAGATCGAGCAAGGAAATCGAGTAGAGTCACTCGATCTAGACGAGATCGAGTAAGACGATCGAGTGAATCAATCGATTGCGAGGAGATGACCCTGAGTGAAGAGGTTGACCAAGGTGGCGATACAATGAGAAGACACTCAACCGGAGGTTTTGAGATCCGTGAGACGCAAGTAGAAGATCGAGCTAGATGTCTCTCTCTTCACCAAGAACCAGCCACGAGCAAGGGAAAAGGGATAGAGGAAAACACTCCAAGAAAGAGCAGGAGGACCAGAGCAACCTCAAGCTCCGGTCATGCCTAGCTCTGAGGTACCAAAACAACAAACCATTGTACATACCACTCATTTTTATTTTCTTTTAAGTTTTTGCATTGTGTTTTTGGCTCTGACTTGGACTTGGGTGACACCGGAACGTTGTCATTCAAGTTTGGGGGAGAGTATGCTTTGACATGTTTTATTTGAATCTTATTTTGTGTTTGCATCCTTGAGTCTTCATCTAAGTGCATAGAAAAATACAAAAAAATCAGAAATTTTTTCAAAAATTTCAAAAATTTCATGTAGCTTGCATTTGCATCTTAAAACATTTTAGGATTGAGTCTAGAATTTTTTCTCATTTAAGTTGTTTGCATATGCATTGGAAGCAATGATGAGCTTATCCTTGTAGATTTTTAACTCTTGTAATCAATTCAATACCCTAGTTAGTAGTTCTTTGATGCTTGTGAATATATTTGAAAGTAAGGAAGAACCATGCTTGGACCACCTCATTTGTCACTAGATTTTGGTCGAAATAGGGTCTTGAAATTGATAATCAACTCTACTCAGTTGAACCGAACTTGACATCTAATTATCATGCTTGCATTGAAAGTGAATTCATGGATTGAAAATATTTGAGCTTTCTTACTCACTTTGCCACCCTCTTGCTAGCTCAAATAGAACTCCTACCAAACCCTTACCTCCTTTGAAGCCAACTGTTTGTGTGTGATTACTTGTGAGGTCTTTATTTCGATTGAACTTAGCATAAAGTGTTAGGTTTGAGATGACAAGTCTAGGCTTTCATGTAGATTCTAGCCTCGCATTTTGGTGTTAGCTTTAGGCTTAGGATTTGGGGGTTTGATTGGCCGTGGTATTGCTTGATGATTTGTGGAAGAGTTGGGAAAGAAAGAGATGTTGAATAAGGGCTTGGTGAAAAATAAGGGGAAGCATAGTTTGAAATGGTGAATCTAGCTCAAGGTTTGAAAAAAAAAATGCTAGGTAGTCTCAAGAAAAGATCAGAAAAAGAGCCAAAATGGCCAAGGAAAAGAGAGACTACCTAGGAATAAAGAAGAATGAGCTAAGTTGATTAAAAAGATTACACCATTCCCTATGAGCTAAAGAATGAAGAAGTTTTCCCCCTTAGAGCCTTACAAAAAAGGAAGAAGTGTTTTTAATTCTCACGGGTTTAGCAAGGCATAAAAGAGCCTTGGGAAAAGGGTAGATTCTAGAGAGTTGAGTGGCTAAAAAATGAATGAGAGGGGTTTAGGATCATTGATAGCATTTCGGGTAGATGAAGGTCTATTCTTGTATGCATCACTTGTCTTTTACCTTTAGCATTATGCATATAGTTCAATCTTCGTTGAGTGTCGCCCTTGTTTGAAAATGAAAACCCAATTGAATTGAGATCACTTTTATCTCAAATCCTAATCCCTTAGCCAAATGAATTCACTAGCCTTGCAATGTCATGATTCACATTATGCATATAGTTCAATCTTCTTTGAGTGTCGCCCTTGTTTGAAAATGAAAACCCAATTGAATTGAGATCACTTTTATCTCAAAGTCTAATCCCTTAGCCAAATGAATTCACTTGCCTTGCAATGTCATGATTCACGGTTTTGAATGTAATGAATGTTTAAAGAGTTGGTTTGATAGGGAGGCTTATCTAGATTGATATTTTAGTGCAATTGAATGTTGAAATGAGCATGGCTAACTCTTTTGAAGTAGGATAGATTCACTTGCATCTTAGAATTAAGAACTTGGATATTGAGTTGATTATTATTGTTAACTATCTTGGATATTGAGCTCCCACCTTCAAACCTCTTCTCCTAATTTGTCTTTAATTTGCTTGAGGTCAAGCAAAAGGCAAGTTTGGGAGAGTTGATATACTCATATATTTCATATATTTTGCTTGCATTTAGAACATAATTATATTCATATTGCACTTATATTTAGAAATTATGTAGCTTTTGTCCCATTTTAGGATTTAGACATGTTTGCATTAGCATTTGCATGTTTCTTGCATTCTTACATCATATTCAGGTTGTTTTGGACACACTGGAGCTATGGAGGGTGCGTGGACATGCTGAGGATCAAAGAGGAGCTCATGGACACTTGGAAGAACTCGGCCATGATACAAAGGAACCGAGATCGAGGTGGAGATCGAGCTAGGCAGATCGATCTAGATAAGATCGATCAGAAGATCGAGACACTCGGGTCGTTCCAAGAAAGAAGATCGAGGTCAAGATCGACCAGGCTGATCGAGTGAGTGTACGGACATGGTACCTAAGCCCAGGAAGAACGAGAGGAAGATCGAGGTAACGACTCGATCACCAAAGGATTGACAAGACGATCGAGAGAAGCACTTGATCCATCCGACTGGATCGAGCTGACGATCGAGTAAAAGAGGACGTTCCACGCGCACGATCGAGGGAGAGATCGACAACCCTGGTCGATCTCTAACCTTATCCGACAGCTCATCATTTGGAGTCTTGTGAGGGACCATTTCCTCTTTTGTATAAAAGGCATTTAACCTATTTTTGGCCACACATCACATCCTTATCCTAGATTTACGTTTTGTCTCTCTTCCTTTTAGGCAGGAATCGCCATTTTTTATGTTTTCAAGCTTTTCATCTTTGTAAAAACCTTAAGTTGAATTTCTAATCTATGTACTTCTCTTAATCTTATTTGTCATTAGCTTAATCTTCTTCTTAGCTCAAACCGAACATGTTGAATCTCTCAAAACCAGTGTTTATGAGTGATTCGAACATGAGGAGTAAGTAATCCTCCAAGGTTTTACGGTTTGGGGGTGATTAAGAGGGTTTAAGGGTTTAAGCTTTGGTCTTTTCTTGTTCTTAAGTTTAACTCTTCTTGGATTTGGGCGTTTAAGGCTTAGAGGATCTTGAGAAAGACCTCTTTGATATCAGGGATTTCCTTGTCCTAGAAAGATATAGGAGATTCCTTAAAACCAAATCTAAGATACTAATCCTTCCCTTCCCAAACTCCATGGATGGGAGGGGGATTAGTAAGGCCACCTTTAAGGATCCAAGCTTCATGTTCTTCACCCTATCTTTCCACCACGAACCATGGGTTAGGAGGAAAGGGTGAAGAAATGTTTTACACCACGAACCATGGGTAAAACTAGTCCAAGCTTCCTAAGGCTTAGAGTAGCACAAAGTGTGTAGATCCATGTTTTCAAGAACCAAAGTTTAAACCTTGAACCTCCTTAAGCATGATCCCAACCGTGAATCCATCTTTAACATTTGAAAACACAAAAATCATCTTCCTTTAGTTTAAAGTTCCAATCTTTTAGCTTAATCATTCTAGTTGCTTATTTCTTGCATTAAAGCTTTTTAATTTCATGAAGTTGTGTTTTTGGTCTTATTAGTATTTTAGAAATTCCATAATATCTTATTTCGCACCCTGGTAGAAGTTAAGAGTCAGTAGAGTTTTATTCTTTGTTTTTAAAATTCGTCTTAAGTCATTAGGAATTTCCTGTTTTGTCTCTCTTTAGTTTTGCATTTTCTAAAACTAGTAGCCGTTCTTCTTAAATCTTTAAAAGTAGCTTTCTAATTGTTTAAAATAGTTTTAAGGTTTATTAGATTATCACAAGTAGTTTATTTCGTATTACTCACCCGATTTATCCGAACTTGCTTAGATTTGCTTATAGCTTTTGTATTCTTAGTACTCTTTCAAACTTCTCAAGTTGGATTGACCCTTAAGTATTGCAATGACATGAGCATGCTAAAGGCTTTGCATAACACGGAAAACATCTGTTATCACCATTCAATCCACGATAAAACAGAAGTGATTCCGCCCCTTCTGCGTGACCATTCAATCCATTGTTGCTTCCTTGATTCACTTGTGCGTCTTAGATTCAACTCAATCTATCCCTTGCTTGCTTTCAAAGTGTTGATCAAAGGAGAATCTCTTCAGGTTCTTATCAGGATCATATTAATTACCCTCGTCCATATATTGATTTTACAATATGTATATAAGCATGTATAAGTTGGCAAAACTATTTCGTTTTCAACATTTTAATAAAAACTAAAAATCTTTTGCTACAATAATTATCATTGTTAATTCATAAATATATAAATATAAACCAAACCAATGGTAAACCCAACCCAATGTTAAAGACATCCCGTGGAGAAGATGACGACAACGGCCCCATCCTCCTTCTTCTTTTTTCACATTTCTACCCAATTTTTATCTTTGTAATCAATCGATCGAATAAAAAGGCTCATCTACATCTTACATTTTGTTTTTTCTCTATCTTCATCTTCTTCATTTTTTAGAAATTGCCTAAAATACGTAATTATTGTAGCAAAATGGTTGTGTGCTTATTAATGTTTTTGGTTTTTATTAAAATGTTTAAAACGACGTTGTTTGGTAATTTATATACGCTTATATACAGATTGTAAAATATACACACAGACGAGGGTTATATTGCGGGTTGACCTACATTTTTTCGATAATCGAGGATATAGTTGCAAAAAAACACTTGGAGCGTTGATTTGTAGAAAACCCTCAATAAATTGTAAGCTTTGATTTTGTATTTTTTTAATTCGTCAGTTTAAAATACTGAACACAGTTACGACGGAGAGATATAAGTTGGGGATTTTGTGTTCAGTGACAAACGGTGGTGTTGGATTTTAGTGGGATTAGATTTTAACTTCCGATTTAGGGTTTTTTGTTCATTTAATTGTGTATACTATTTCAGAATAAGGGTTGGGGGTTATGCGACTTTTATAGGCGGCGAAAGCAGATATTTGATTCTCTTGCACCATGTTGTATGCAGTTATGGTCAATTTTATTAGTAATTGTCTATCAGTCGCTTGAACATTCTCTCGAATGGATAATCCCTTTTATATCCATCTTTTAAACGTTCTATTTGTAGGTGACTGTTGGTAACATTTTTGGGGCTTCTATATTGTACGTAAGTGGAACTACATCATGATCGTAGATTGGTAATGTATGTATGTAGCTGGATGTTTTCGAATTGTGTCTCGCATAGTATAGTATGTTTATTTTTTACTATAATGCAGGGGGTTGCCGTATGTTATTGTTGAGTAGAATGTTTATAAACTATTTGTTTGTTGGATAAAGTCTGTGTTAAATTATTATGAATGGATGTTGCAACAGATGATATGTTGTATACAAAGTGTCGTTAGCTCAACTGAAAATGTACCCTAGGAAAAGCTTAGAGGTCACAAGATCGAGTGACACTTGTGACGAAACTAATATTACATGTTGTGCTTTTGGGTTTGGGAGGGTTACTAGTTTCGGCCTAGAACCTGCTGGTAATCCAAAAAAAGGTAACATGTTGTATGTGACGGGGTTTGAACCAGTTGGCGGAACCGTATCAATAAATATTTTAATCTGCGGTGGGTGGAGTCATAAAGCTTGTGCTTGAGAATGAACAGTTGGAGGTGTTGGCGGAGTAGCAGTTTGGGAAGCCGATGCAGATGGGTCACCACACATTTTCGATGATGTTTGTACATTATAGGTTGTCACAGCAGATAGTGAAGAAGAAAGAGTATGAGTTGTGGTGGCTGCTTCGAGGGAAGCCAATTAGATACTCTCTTGCAGACTTCACGATGGTAACTGCCTTTAGTTATGCTAAGCCAGTTTAGGTAATTGAGAATGCAAATCGGAAAAGTAAAAGTAAAGGAAAGGGGAAAGCAAAAGAGAAATCAGCATAGAAGAAGGGGGCTGGATTTTAAAATGTGCGCCTTTTGCTCGCTATGGTGCAAGGCGCACCGTGGCAGTGACTTCATTGTCATGACCACCTATTGTGAGGCAGTTTCCCGAAAGCACACGTCTTTTGCGTCTTTGCTTGAATGTTGAGGTACTAGAAGTTCACCATGACAAGTGCCTTTTAGATTGTTATCAAAACGTTCAAGTTTTGATCTAGTTTGTTTATTTTGACCTTGAATTGAAATCAAAACACTACAGATGATTTCAACATGGCGCAAGACGCAAGGCTCAAGCCATCTCGCCCTGGTGCGCCATGCGCAATTTAAAACCCAAGAAGGGGGTAATATCAGCATGGATACTGGATAAGGTGCTGCTCGATAACAAGTACAAGGACCCATTGATGTGTCTATGTTTGGTCTTTGTGCTGCTTGTTGATATATCTTATTATTTACCGCTTTTCTACATTATTTTAATATGTTTTTAATAAAGAAATTATTGACTTTTGGTTATCAATCAATGTTTTCAGTTTTTTAGAGTTTATATAGGTTTGGAAAAAAAAGGGTAAATTCAAGCAAAATGAGAAGTTTTTGGACACTTTGGAGATTGGACAGCTTATGAGCATCAAAAATTTGACATTAGATGGAGAACTTCTAATATAATCTCCATTAGAATCGCCCAGGCTGAAGTTAAAAGGATTGAGATTTCTCTGTGATAAAACGTGAAGAACAGAATGGAAATGAATCGATGGGCTTTACGTAGAGGCTGCGGATTGTCCTCAAGTAAACGAGGGTGATAACTCCGATATTACACACAGAAAAATCGGATTTGTTTGCTATATATGACACACTAGAAAACAGAGATCTAAATTCAAAAGTTTTGATGAAAAGAAAATAGATAAGTCTCAACAAAGAGGGTTCCAAGGTTATAAAGAAAGACAGAAACTAAACATGTATGTTCTTGAAAGAAACAACAATAAAAATGTAGTTGGGACGCCAATTTTTTTCTTCTTTTGGGTCTTGGACGAAATTCTTCATTTGGGCTTGAGATTGGGCTTCTGTTTTAACAAATGGGCAATTGTGAAGTGCTGGGAATACTTCATTAAAAACCTCGTAAAGAAAATCCATTTGGACAAAACTTGACAAGGGAAAAAGAGTATAAACCCAACACTTTTCCCAAATGTTAAAACTATATAACTTGAATCAAAACCAAAGTGTTTTGACAAGTTATACCTTCTTGTTTGATGTCTTGGTCGTTTGGCTTCAAGGTGTGATTGAGAAGTCCTCCAACAGCTTGATTGAAAAGCTTAGTCTTTGATCTAGTCATTGGACAAGTAGGCACGATCAAGGCTTCTTCTCCTCCTAGCCCAGGTCCGAGCTGCTCCTCGGGTTCTAGCTCTACTTCAAGCTGCTCCTTAGCTTCTTCTCCATGCTCCAAGGTCCATGACTTGTCCATTCTCATATCATCCTCTCCCACTTGAAAAGGATTTGACCTCAAATCCATTTTATCTGCAATATAAGGAACAAGGTCAGAAACATTAAAACTAGAGCTTACGTTATACTTACCTTGGAGATCCAGCTAATAAGCCTTGTTGCTTATTCTCCTTGTGACTGTGGAAGGACCATCAATCCTTGGCATTAGCTTAGACTTCCTTTCAGCAGGAAACCGTTCCTTCCTCAAATGAACCCATACTTGGTCGTCAACTTCAAATATCATGCCACGCCTGCCTTTGTTAGCTTGTTTGACATACTGCTTTGTTTTCTCTTCTATGTTCTTCTTGACTTTCTCATGAATCTGTTTAACCAAATCAGCTTTCATTTTCCCATCTAGGCTAGTTCTTTCACTCAAAGGTAAAGGCATTAGATCCAAAGGAGATAATGGGTTAAAGCCATAAACAATCTGAAATGGAGAAAACTTAAAAGCAGAATGCATAGCATGATTATATGCAAATTCTATATGAGGCAAGCAATCTTCCCAAGTTTTCAGGTTTTTCTTAATCAAAGCACGCAATAGAGTTCCCAAGGTTCTATTAACAACTTCAGTTTGCCCATCAGTTTGGGGATGACATGTGGTTGAAAATAACAGCTTAATTCCTAGCTTAGACCACAATGTTTTCCAGAAATAGCTAAGAAACTTGGTATCTCTATTAGAAACAATAGTTCTAGGCATGCCATGTAAACGAATGATTTCTTTAAAGAACAAGTCTGCTACATGAGATGCATCATCAGTCTTATGACAAGCAATAAAATGGGCCATCTTAGAGAACCTATCAACTACCACGACAATAGAGTCTTTTCCAGTCCTAGTCCTAGGCAATCCAAGCACAAAATCCATTGATATATCAGTCCATGGATGAGAAGGAATAGGCAGAGGAGTGTACAAACCGTGAGGCTGAACCTTATACTTAGCTTGCTTACATGTTGCGCACCTGCCACAGATTCTCTCCACATCTCTTTTCATGTGAGGCCAATGGAAGTGATCCTGCATCACTTTAAGTGTCTTAGCAATACCAAAATGCCCCATCAGGCCTCCACCGTGAGCTTCCCTTATAAACAAGTCTCTAACAGAACAGTTAGGCACACTGAAACAAGCGTTTTTTACACTTGCAAGCAATTCCTCAATTGCTCATATCATTGCAATATATTGAGGTATCAATCCATCTTGGGAGATGATGCAATAAGAATACAAAGTTAAGTCTAAGCTAAGCTAAAATGATAAGAGCAAGTCACAAACAAGTATTGAAAGCTAAACACAAACTAAAAGAGATACTACTAGAGCAATACTATGAAACTAAGCCTTAATCACTACTAATCAAGATATTAAACAAAGATTACTACTAAGCAAGATTATCAAATGACTAAATCGAAACCTAGGGATGGAATCATTGATTTGGGAAACTAAATGGACAACCTTGCAATCATTTAAGCAACTAATCAAGCTAACTCTATACCTAGAACACTTAATTTAGATTAGACCATGATGTGTGGCACTAATCCCTTTCTTAATCACCCTAATGAACTAATGATGTTTTAGCATTAGAATAATCAACAAGCATTAAATTCAAGTCTAAATGGCATGATAAACACTCTAGACAACTAATGTCTTAGGCTAGAAATGTAAATCTCTTATTAAGTTGGTTCAAGCATTTCATCAAACACTTGGTGGGTGGATGAAATGCTTATGATCCAAAATAGCAAAGATTAGCTATTTGGCATTAGGAATCACTTAATAAGAAGAGAGAATGAAAGAATCTATCCTAGATTGCAAGATTAATCCATTAGAAAACCCTAAATCTAACCCATCCCCAAGTTTCTAAGGAACTACTCACTAACCATACTTAAACCCATCAAATCAAAGATTAGAGAAAGGTTAAACATGATTAGAGAAAGATAAAACAAGAAATCTAAGAAAGATAATGCATTAAACTCAAAAGATTCAAGCTTAAACAAAGTATTTGCCCAAGGTGGCTAAAAGTTTAAGCTAAGAACAAGAGAATAAAAGTTGGGATAAAAAATTAGGTCTAAAGAGTATTTATAGGAGGGACCCAAAGGGTAGACAAAGAAGATTCGTCTGGGAGAATTTCGACGAGGTTCGTCGAACATACTCGTCGAAACTTCACCCTGGAGGAAAGTTTCGACGAAGCTTCGTCGAACAGAGTCGTCGAACGGGTCTTCAAGCGTCGATCATCTTCACGCGTCTGGATAAGTTTCGACGAGGTTCACCGAAACTACTCGTCGAAACTTCACCCTGGAGGAAAGTTTCGGCCAGCTACGTCGAAACTTCTGGTCGAAACATCGTCCTGGAGAGAAGTTTCGGTCAGCTACGTCGAAACTTCTGGTCGAAACTTCTTCAGGATTCTTCTTCTCCATCTTTTTGGCAACTTCTTGCTCTTCAAAGTGATGTGCCATTCCTCTCCAACTCCATTGTTGCCTCCACAGCATCCATGTTACCTGATCAAGACTCCAAATGCACCAAAACATGCAAGGACTATGCAAAAACAATCTAGGACTCTAAATGATACAATGCAACACAATGATGCTATATTAGACCCCTAAATGATGAGAAACTTATACTAAATGGATGCTAAAATGATGCAAAATATAGACATATCACACAAATAAACGATTATCAAAGAAAAGAAAACCATCTTGTCTAAAGTAATGCCCTGAAGCAAACTTCTCACAAGACTTGTAAAATTCCTGAAAATCAGTATCAGTTTCATACAAATGCTCAAGTTGTTCGAAACCTAAGAGTTTGGCATCAAGAGTAGAGATTAGAACATACATGTGAGACAATGCATCTGCCACTACATTGTCCTTATCTTTTTTGTACTTGATGACATAGAGAAAGGTTTCTATGAATTTAACCCACCTGGCGTGTCTCTTATTGAGATTTTGTTGGCCTTTGAGATGCTTAAGGGGTTCATGATCAACGTGTATAACAAACTCCTTAGGCCAGAGATAGTGCTGCCATGTTTGCAAGGCCCTCACCAAGGCATACAGCTCCTTGTCATAAGTAGGATAGTTTAGCATTGCTTCTCCAAACTTCTCACTGAAAAATGCTATGGGCTTCTTTTCCTGCATCAAAACAGCTCCAATGCCTATACCAGAAGCATCACATTCTATCTCAAAAGTTTTAAGAAAATATGGTAAACTTAAAACAGGGGCATGAGTAAGCTTCTCTTTGAGGGTTTGGAAAGCATCTTCTTGTGCTTGTTCCCATCTAAAGCCCACGTCCTTCTTTATAACTTCAGTTAGGGGAGCTGCCAGCGTGCTAAAGTCCTTCACAAACCTCCTGTAAAACCCAGCAAGGCCATGGAAACTCCTCACCTCGCCTACTGTCTTTGGACTTGGCCAATCGCTGATTGCCTTAACCTTTTCTTCATCCACTTTAACTCCTTCTGCACTTACAACAAAACCTAGAAACACAAGGTTATCTTTGCAGAATGTGCATTTCTTAAGATTAGCGTAAAGATTTTCCTTTCTAAGCACACTTAAAACAAAATTCAAATGCTCAACATGTTCAATTAGGGTTTTGCTGTAAACTAAAATATCATCAAAGTAAACAACAAGAAACACGCTTATAAATGATCTAAGAACATGATTCATTAGCTTCATGAAAGTACTAGGTGCATTTGTTAGCCCAAATGGCATAACTAACCATTCATACAGCCCATGCTTAGTGATATGCTCTCAAATTTACCCTAGAGCTACTCTCTCAAATTAAGAGCTCAGTCGTAGTACTTAGGTATCGAATCCACAGGGAAAGAGATAGTCACACAGCAAAATTCTAATTTCGAATTAAGCTAAGAAGAAAGAATTAAAAGTTCAGGCAATTAATACTCTCGCATCTATTAATCAACCTAAGATCAGATTCTAGGTCGCGAAGCTAGAATAAGCATTAATCACAAATCCAGATGAAAAACTCTAATGATTTTATCCTAACAAATCAATTCAACCTAACAATTCATCAATCACCTTTGAAAAACTCTAAACCTAACAAGCAAACTACCCAGACATGATCAATGAAACAGAAATCATAATTTGAATAGAAAGCATAAAAGAAATCAATAGAAGAAATAAATGAGTTCCAAATCTGCTCTAAAGGAGTCTGATTTTTCTCTTCAAAAACCTAAAATTTTATGATTCTTAAAGTATTAGATTATGCCTAAACAATGGCTTTGAAAACTATATATAAGATCCAAAACACGAATTAGGCACTTTTGCAAATAAGAAAAACTTCTGGGCATTTTCCTTTTTCTTCAAAATCTTGTAAAACTGCGTTTTGCCTTGCTCGAGTGGTGTCGATTGACATGGATGAACAGTGATCGACACCCATGAACAATGTCGATCGACACTGTTCATCCGCCTTCAATCCGACTTCAACTTTTCAGCAGCTTCTTCCACAATGCTCCAAAATGCTTCAAAATCTCCAATTATGCTCTAAACGTACATGAACCTGCAAAGACTCTAATAGCACTCTAAAAAGATCAAAAGACTCTATAAATAAGACTTATATCATGGTCAAAAACCTGTAAAAACCATGATATATCAACTCTCCCAGACTTAGCTTTTGCTTGTCCTCAAGCAAAATAGAAACCAAGTATAGAGTCGAGGTTTGAAAACAGAAACAATCAGTAATCACTAGGAACGCCACATTGAACCAACACCCATGAATCCACATACCATAGAGCCAACCTCAGATAGTATTTCAGTGTACTTACCACAAGCTTAGCAATCTCCCAGTTCAAGTCCAAATCCCTTCCTTCTCAAAATTTTGAACTCAAACAAACGGTATTGACCAAAGGACTTACAGATTTTTTCCCTTCCTTAGCGCCTGAACAAGACTTTCTTCGTACAGCTCTCCTATTTTCTCTTCTCTTAGTCAATTGCTGCCCATTTTCAGGGTGTTCTAAAGATCTTTTCATTGACTTTTTGTCATTCTTTTGAAGTTTTAGTGCTGCTCTTTACTTGTGTTCCTTGTAAGGAGACAGGTTCATGAGCTCTCACTAATATTGTTCCTTGTGAGGAGACATGCTCATGAGGATCTTTTCACTATTCCTTAATTTAGACTTTTTTATTTTCTCAAGGGAAGATCAAGGAGAGACTGTAGTTTTCTTATCTTGTCAGTGCGGAAAGAGGAATCAAGTCCAATGCATACCAAGCTCTAAACAGGAACCTGAACTCACTCTGTTATACTGATCCACTTGCAGCTTTCTACCTAGTAAAACCTTCAAGTGCCAATATGTTGTGGTTTAGTTCCAAGAAAAACTGAAAATTTCAACTAAATTTTGACTCAATAAAACAAAAATGACTCAACTGACTTTCAAAACAAAACACAATGTCAGTAATCACCTCCCCCAGACTTAAACAACACAGTCCCCAGTGTTATTAAATCGTAAGGTCAGAAACAAATCAAATCGTAAAGATAATGGACAGGATAGATAAGGGACGAAAATTTAAACAACTTAGGCTCTTAAATCACTCAAATCCGTTAAGAATTGAGAGAAGATATGAAGAAAACAAGTTGAGAAAACTTACCTCCGAGGGGTGTCGATCGACACCATGAACAGTGTCGATTGACACTATTCATGTCGAGCTCCTATGTCGACCTTGGTGGACATCCATCCGTCAGTCTGTAAATTTTTTTTATTTTTTTTTTATTTTTTTTTTGTAACACAAAACAAAACTCAAAGTTAGTGAAAACAAAACGAAATTTAAAGAGAAATCCTACCTAAACGTGGGTTGCCTCCCACTCAGCGGTTGTTTTCAGTCATTAGCTTGACTGTGTCGGGGTTCAGGCGTCTGGTGGATCAGATGGTGGCATTGAATGCTTCCCAGAAGAATGTCTCATCATTCATGGTGGTGTATAAGCAGTAGGTGCATGAAAGCGACAAAGGAAGTGAGAAACAACAGCAGGGTGAGACTTGAGTTCGAGAGGGACATTTCTTTTTCCTGCAGAATCATGAAAAGAAACACCAAGCCTTCTGCGAGAATCTCGTTGCTTGCATAAGTGTGAAGCACCTTTTGAACATTTTAAATTCTTATTGAGATGATCAGGAGGTTTGGAATTGATTCTAGGAAGTACATACATTTGCTTTCTTCGAGGTTTCTGGGCTGTAGGATGTGGAATCGTCTTTTTGACAACATGTGATGGACTTGCAGCAGTAGAAGCAACTTGTGTCGTGATCTTCGGAGGGTGTCGATCGACACTAGGATTGGTGTCAATCGACACCACATCTGCAGCTCGAATTTCTGCACTTTTCCTGCAATTCAGCTTTGCTATTCTTGCCTCCATGACGAAAACGTCTTCCTCCATCAACTTGGCATTGATCTGAACCTCATCTCTGCAATAGTCCTGAAGAGATGATCAACAACTATGTTTCCACTCCAATCTTCTAGCTCCTCAACTTCCTCAGAATTTTCATTCAATGCCTCTTGAACAACCAGCTTGTTTATTTTCTCTTTAGTATCCAGCTTCTTGTCATACCCATCAGTAACGTCATCTGAATGTTTAAGGATTGGATCTTTATCTAAGGAATTCTCTACTGAAAAAGCTTGACCATCAATGGTGGATGGTCCCCTTAACTTGTCCATGTCAAAGTTCATGACAACATCACCCAAATCTAGCTCTATTTTCCCTTTCCTCACATCAATGGTGGCACCAGCTGAAGTCAAGAATGATCTTCCCAGAATAAGAGGATCTGCAGGTTCTTCATCATATTTCAAAACCACAAAGTCTGTGGGAATCATGCAACCTTCAATCTTCAAGGGAACATCTTCTAGAACACCTTCTGGGATTCTCTTTGAACGATCAACTAGGACAAGGGAGATTCTGGTTGGCTTGAAATCAATCATTCCAAGTCTAACAGCGACAGAGTATGGTATCAAGTTGATACTTTAACCTAGATCGCAGAGAGAACGAGGAAACCTTCCCGTTGAGATTGAGCAATCTAGCACAAAGTTTCCTGGATCAGGTAACTTCTCTGGAATCCTCCTCTGAATCACAGCACTGACTTGTTCAGAAACCCACACCTTCTTCTTCTTCCTTGGAACTATGTTCAAGAGAATTGCATTCATGTCTCTGGTACGCAATGCTCCTTCCTTATGACTCACACCATTGACAACCATTCTATTGACATACCTTCTTAATGCAGGTGAAAGTTTGACTGCATCAACTAGGGGTAGCTCAACCATCAGCTTATCCATAATTTCCTTGCATCTTGCTTCCTCTATCTCATGTTTAGACTTTCTAGGAGGCATGGGATAGGGTATTTTAGGTTTATACACCTTTTCCTCTGCACCTTTTGACGCTTCGGGTTGAATTGGTGAAATCTGGGCATGGTGTCGATCGACACTCTCCTGGTGTTGATCGACACTATTATCTGATATCGGCTTACTCGTGTTGACCTTTGTCAATTTCGGTCCGCCAGAACTCGAGTCATCGCGATTTTCTACTGGTGTAGATCGACACTCAACAATTGTGTCGATCGACACCTGCTCTGCAACTGCAACATCTTCTTCTTTAAGCTCCTCAAACTTCTCAACCTCCACGAAATTTCCTGCACTTCCTACCATGATGGCATTGACATGATGTCTGGCATTTGTATCAGTCTTTCCAGGAAGAAACCCATCTTGTCTCCTCAAAGCTCCAGCAGTTTGAGACACTTGAACATCCAATTGCTTGACATGAGTAACTAGAGACTTAATTTTCCCATTCAAATCAGTGTACATCGCTCGCATCAATCTTCCCATTGAAATCTACAGTCATCTTCTGTTGACCCTCCAAAAGCTGTTCCAGCATAGACTTCACCTCATTATCTTGCGCAGGAGGCTTTTGGTAAGAAGAAGAACCATAAGTTCTTTGGAAGTTGTTGTTTTCAAAAGGCTTATGGTAAGAGGAGCAATAGCCTTGCTGATTGCTGAATCTTTGTCCTTGAAAACCATCACCATTGATGTAATTGACTACTTCTTGCTCTGGTTCAAAAGTATCAACTTCAGCAGCAAACTGGACTTGCCTCTTTCCCACAAGAAGACTATTCACTGAGTCAAGCTTAGCCTTCACTTCAGCAATCTGATTTCCATCCATGTTTACAGCCTTTTTCTTCCTATCCAAATCAGCATTTTTAGTACTATTGCTAGAAACCAAGTTCTCAATCAGCACATATGCATCTTCTGGATATCTAGTGTTGAAGTTTCCATTGCTGGCAGCGTCCAGAGCCATCTGATATCTCCAATCAATCCATCTGTAAAAAATTCCTAGCAGTTGAACCTCACTGAAACCATGATGTGGACAGTCTCTTTGATAAGCCTTGAATCTCACCCAAGCAGCCTTGAATGCTTTAATTGGTCCTTGAGAAAATGTAGTGATCTTCATCCTCAGCTCCTCCGACCTCGCATCGTCAAAGAAATTGCACAGGAATGCATTCTTTGTGTTCTCCCAGGTGGTCAATGATTCTGGATCGAACTGATTCAACCAATATACAGCATCTCCAGCCAGTGAGTAGGGGAAAAGCTTGCAGAAGAGATAGTCATTGGACACTCCATTGGCCTTTATGCTGGATGCCAAATCTTCGAACCTCTCTATGTGGTCCATGGGATGCTCATTAGGAAGACCATAGAAAGGATGTTGAGCCACCAGTGTGTAGAACGCATGCTTCAGCTCGAAGTCATTCCTTTGAAAAGGAGGTGGGCGAATCGCATCTATATTAGCATAGAACTGATCAGGCCTGTTTTAATCGCCCAATGTTCTTCCACGTCCAACTACTTGCACTGCTTGCTCGACGAGAACATCCCCATTCTCGTCAAGTCTCTGGCCTTGATTGTTCCTCCTATGCCCTTCCGCATCAAACAAATTACCAGCTTCATCTCGTATCAAAATCACAGGCTCCGCCATCTCTGCCTGCGAAGGGTGTCGACCGACGCTAGTGTTGGTGTCGATCGACGCTCTCGCAAATTTTTGGTTCGTTCGTTTTAGACGGCCGAGCTCCTGGTTGTCAAATCTGATTAGTTCCTTTTCTTTGTTGCTTCGGGTACTGCGATTAGGCATGCACCTGAAACCAAAAACAAGAAAATATAGACACCAGTAACCAAAAACAAAAAAAAAAACCCTAGACGAAATTCTAATGTTAAAAATCTGTAGGCAACTAATCTGATTCTCCGGCAATGGCGCCAAAATTTGATATGCTCTCAAATTTAACCTAGAGCTCATCTCTCAAATTAAGAGACTAGTCGTAGTACTTAGGGATCGAATCCACAGAGAAAGAGATAGTCACACAACAAACTTCTAATTTCGAATTAAGCTAAGAAGAAATAATTAAAAGTAAAAGACAGCACTCAATTAAAACGGTGTAAATTCAGGGGCCAAAAATGGTAGGTTCTGGGAAATTCTCAGGTGATCCAAATTGCAGGTCTAGACAGAATGTTAGGAAATATTAAGAACCGTTCTTGAACTTAAAACACTAATGTAAAATCAACCAACTTTCGCTGCGAAGATTATCTATGTCTAAACCCTAGAATTCCAAATCTCTTTGCAAATTCAAACAATTCAGACAAGCATTAATAACAAGTTCATTGTTCACAAAATCCATAGATCAAATCTCTTTGCGAATAGGTATTTTGCTCATCTAACATTAGTTCAGGCAATTAATAATACTCTCGCATCTATTAATCAACCTAAGATCAGATTCTAGGTCGCGAAGCTAGAATAAGCTTTAATCACAAATCCAGATGAAGAACTCTAATGATTTTATCCTAACAAATCAATTCAACCTAACAGTTCATCAACCACCCTTGAAAAACCCTAAACCTAACAAGCAAACTACTCAGACATGATCAATGAAACACAAATCATAATTTGAATAGTAAGTATAAAAAAAATCAATAGAAGAAATAAATGAGTTCCAAATCTGCTTTAAAGGAGTCTGATTTTTCTCTCCAAAAATCTAAACTTTTATGATTCTTAAAGTATTAGCTTATGCCTAAACAATGGCTTTGAAAACTATATATAAGGTCCAAAACACGAATTGGACACTTTTGCAAATAAGGAAAACTTCTGGGTAATTTTCTTTTTCTTCAAAATCTTGTAAAACTGTGTTTTGCCTTGGCTCGAGTGGTGTCGATCGACATCCATGAACAGTGTCGATAGACACTGTTCATCCGCCTTCAATCCGACTTCAACTTTTCAGCAGTTTCTTCCACAATGCTCCAAAATGCTTCAGAATCTCCAATTATGCTCAAAACGTACATGAACCTGCAAAGACTCTGATAGGACTCTAAAAACACCAAAAGACTCTATAAATAAGACTTATATCATGGTCAAAAACCGGGAAAAACCATGATATATCACTTAGTTTTAAAGGCGGTTTTTCACTCATCACCTTCTTTCATTCTAATCTGGTGGTATCCACTCTTTAAATCAATTTTAAAAAAGAAGCAGGAACCATGCAATTCATCAAGCACATGCAATTCATGAAGCATGTCACCTAATCTAGGTATGGGATGTCGATACTTCACCGTGATATTATTGATGGCTCTGCAATCCACACACATGCGCCAGCTACCATCTTTCTTAGGCACAAGTAGAACAGGTACAACGCAGGGACTCATGCTTTCTCTGATATGTCCCTTCTCTATTAGTTCTTCTACTTGTTTCTGCAGCTCTTTTGTCTCTACAGGGTTTGTTCTGTATGCTAGACGGTTTGGAAGAGAGGTTCCAGGGACGAAGTCAATCTGATGTTCAATGCCTCTTATAGGTGGCAATCCCACTGGATTATCTTCAGGGAACACATCCTCATAATCCTGCAAAAGAGAGATCATCTCACTCGCCAGCACCGGTGCAAGACCAGTTAAGCTCATAAGAGCTTCCTTATAAATAAACAGCAACATTGGTTTCTTTGCAAATAAAGCTTTCTTAACAATATTAGTTTTGACAAAGAAATTAGAATGTTTTGAAACCTGCTCTTCCTTGCCTTTGAGAAGTAGTTGATCTGCATAAACCTCACTTGGCGTCATAGGAAGCAATATAGTCTTCCTGCCATTAAACTCAAAAGAATGACGATTAGTATAACCATCATGAACCACTTTTCTATCAGATTTCCAAGGTCTACCAAGCAGAATGTGTCCTGCCTCCATAGGCAAAACGTCACATAAGACCCCATCCTCATACTTGCCAATAGCTAAGGGAACCATCACTTGACTGTTTACTTTCATTTCCCCACTGTCATTTAGCCACTGAAGCTTGTATGGCTTTGGATGCTTTCTGACTTTCAATCCCAGCTCCTTGACCATTAAATCACTTGCTACATTGGTGCAGCTGCCTCCATCATTGATCAAGCTACAGACCTTCCCTTGAACTTTGCAACGAGTATGAAACAGGTTCTCTCTCTGTTCTTGCTCCTCTTGACTTGATTACAAACTTAAAGACCTTCTTGCAACTAGTAATTCTCCTTTGACAGGTTCTTCTTTATACTCATCTGAAACTAACTCAGCTTCTGATTTCTCATCTTCAGATTCAAATTCTCCATTATCAAGCAGAATCATAACCTTCTTGTTACTGCATTCATTGGCATAATGTCCTCTGCCTTGACACTTGAAACACTTAACATCACGAGCTCTGGATGCATCAGCAACAGCTTTGCCTTTGATATCTTGAACTGCAGCATATGGCTTATTTTCTTCTCTGGAATTCGCAGGCTTGATTTCCCTTGAATAGCTTGGTTTCTCTTCTCTGTGAAAAATAGACTTGCTAGCATTTCCTCCTGGATTGTAACTAGATCTTGAAAAACCTTTCCTCTTAACCTGCTGCTCAAACAGAATGGCCTTGTGCAGCATTTCTTCTATATCCATATAATGCTGAGTCTCTAATCTGTTTTGAATCTCTCTGTTTAAACCTCCAAGAAACCTAGACATTGTGGCTTCCCCTTCTTCTAAAATGTCAGCACGCAGCATCAATGTCTCCATCTCTTGATAATACTCTTCAACAGATCTGCTCCCTTGTGTAAGTCTTCTTGGTCTTAAGTGTAGCTCTCTGTGGTAATGAATAGGAATGAATCTCTTCCTCATAATCCTCTTCATCTCTGTCCAAGTCTCCACTGGATGTTCCTGATTTCGCCTTCTTGTAGTGACTAACTGATCCCACCAGCTGAGAGCATAGTCATAAAATTTTGTAGCAGCAACTCTAACTCTATTGAGCTCCGTGTAGTACTGAACGTTGAATACCAGCTCAATCTTCTTCTCCCATTCCAGATATGCATATGGAGCATCCTTTCCATGGAATGGAGGGATTTTAAGCTTTAATCCTCCAAGATTATCTTGCAAACGTTCCCTGCCTTCTCTGCCAAGCCTATTGCGCCTCCTTTGACTGTTTTGAGAAGCATTGCTTCTGTTGCTGTAGTAGTTATCAGTGGTGTCATCTTTGGCTGCTCAGGCTGCTCATAAGTTCTCCTTGGTTGGGTTTGTCTCTGCTCACTATCTGATATTTGTCAAAACTTCTGCATAAAGGCCTCAAACTTTGTACCCAGCGTCTTTTCTACTTGAGCAGTGATGGGTTCAATCATGAGTTTATTGTTCCTAAAGTTACTGGTTTCTTCCTCATCCTCTGTTCCAGGCATGTTCTCTAAAACAAAAAAAACACAAAACCACCAGTAAAGAGTTCTACAGAGACAATAACTTCTTAAAAAAAATTAAACTAGGCCTACAGATGCTTAAAAACGATTTTCTGCAGTTTTTTTAGAACAGTTCTAGGTTTTTGGAAGATGAACTATCATAAACAAACCCATAAATCGCATAACACAAATCTATAGCTCTTAGGATTCGAAACAGGCAGATCTTTAGGCTTAATATGTTAAAAAAATTCGCAGCTAACAAATCTACACTTCCTGGTTTCACAACAAGCAGATATGCGCATAAGGAGATGAACAGACACAAAAATAGAAAGAAAAACTTAACTTGCAGGCTGGTTTTGCTCTGATACCACTTAATATAATCTCCCTTAGAATCTCCCAGGCTGAAGTTAAAAGGATTGGGATTTCTTTGTGACAAAACGTGAAGAGGAAATGAATCGATGGGCTTTACTTAGAGGCTGCCGATTGTCCTCAAGTAAACCAGGGTGATAACTCTGATATTACACACAGAGAAATTGGATTTATTTGCTAGATATGACACACTAGAAAACAGAGACCTAAATTCAAAAGTTTTGATGAAAAGAAAATAGATAAGTCTCAACAAAGAGGGTTCCAAGAGTTATAAAGAAAGACAGAAACTAAACATGCATGGTCTTGAAAGAAACAACAATAAAAATGTAGTTGGGACGCCAATCTCTTCTTCTTTTGGGTCTTTGACGAAATTCTTCATTTGGGCTTGAGATTGGGTTTCTGTTTTAACAAATGGGCAATTGTGAAGTGCTGAGAATACTTCATTAAAAACCTTGTCAAGAAAACCCATTGGGACAAAACTTGCCAAGGAAAAAAGAGTATAAACCCAACACTTTTCCCAAATGTTAAAACTATATAACTTGGATCAAAACCAAAGTGTTTTGACAAGTTATACCTTCTTGTTTGATGTCTTGGTCGTTTGGCTTCAAGGTATGATTGAGAAGTCCTCCAACAGCTTGATTGAATAGCTTAGTCTTTGATCTAGTGATTGGACCAGTATGCACGATCAAGGCTTCTTCTCCTCCTAGCTCAGTTTCGAGCTGCTCCTCGGGTTCTAGCTCTGCTTCAAGCTGCTCCTTAGCTTTTTCTCCATGCTCCAAGCTCCATGACTTGTCCATTATCATATCAACTTCCCACCATCCTTCCATTCCAAAATTTGGATACATGATACCCTTGTATGTTAGATTTCATCTCCAAATGGTTTGAAGTCAACCAGACGATTATTGGATCAAAAGTTATGCTCAAATTACTGAAGACTGTTACATCTGGCGACAAAATGGAGCATGCATATAATTTATACATTCAATTGACCCAACACCAATAGACTTACCCGGTCGATCGGGTGATCGATCCAGTTTCAGCAGAACCCATGTAATGGTTGAATCGACTGCATGATCGATCTAATACAATTTTGATCGATCGATTGGAGACTTGGATCGATCGAACCATACATTGGATCGATTGATCGGTGCCTCGGCAGAATTCTTTCGAGATTTTGTCTTTAATCTCACAAATTCACCCTAACCGACCCCTTCACCTATATAAACACCACCGTGCCACAAAATTCAAGGGAGACAATCAGAACGAGCCACCACAAAAGTTCTATAGTTTTTCATAGTTTTTTTGGTTTGATACTTTGCTACTTTGTTGCTTTGAGGAGAAGATTTCGTCCTTGTTTCATAGGTCTCCGAGAAATCGAAAACGACTTTTGAAAATACTTATTTTCCTTTTCGCTGATATAATTATGAAGAAATGCAAATTATCTTCCCTAATAATATTTTCTCTAACCATTTATATGTATATCTATAGACTACTTTTGACAAAAAAAAATAATCTAATAAGATCTCATTAAAACTATGTTATGAATAGATGACTAAAAGTATAATTAAATAAAACGATTTGTAAATGAACAGTATTTTGTTTACCAGGTAAAATATTTGTTTATTCATGGTCAATTTGGTTAATAACCAAAATATGGATAATCTTTAAGAATATAACAGTGTACTTCGCGTATTTGGGCTCGTATCTTTTTGGTCCAATTCGTATATGATGGGGTCTAAATAGTCGTCCGAGATTGGAGGATTTCTTTGGGGACTCGTCGAGCTTTGAATTTGTAGGACCCTAAGCTGCAAGTGCACAACATGCGTTGTAGTACTTAGGGTATCGATCCACAGGGAGGAGGTCAACTGCAAAACAGAAGAATCAGGGCAACCAAAGACGCAGAGAATTGGGGTTTGGGGGTAAGTGTCACGGTTTTTGCAGAAAATAAAGAAAGCAGTATCACGTCTTATATAGAGGAGGTTGTCAATCTCTTCTATGACCAACGGGAAAAGGAAATCAAACTTAAGAACTTGTAAAAAGGAAATCAAGCAAGCAGTGCAGGAAAAGTAAATATTGAAGTGCGTAAATCTCGATGTAAAAGCAGATGGGGCGAACACGTTGGGAATCTTCTCGGGAAATCTATGGGGTTCTAACTAGAAATCAAACACACAAAAGTTAAGCAAGCGAGACTAGGCGATTTTCCCCAAACTGATTCACTGGTTTTAACAACCTAACTTTATCAAACTAGGTCGATCTGCGAACTTCCATTCCACAGGTATACTTTCATATCCTGCGTCCTAGACGAACACGCAATAGGATCGGGACAATAAACATTCAGACATCTTTTAAAGGATGCTCTCTACCCTATTTTGGTCTAGATCTGAGATTCAGGACATTCGTCGTTCTCAAGATCCTGCGATCAGAATATATTTCATGACGCCAGACTCATGCAATAAGAACGAATATGGTGAGACAGAAAACCCTAATATGGCTAAGCAGTTGATAAGCTACTTATTCAAATCAAGAGATCGAGAACAAGACAATTAAACAAAAGAGAATCAATGATGATCTAAACTAACCCACGTGTATACCCGAGAGTTAACCTCAAAACATCTAAGGATAAACTTCGATCTAACAACCTAGCAATCAATCCATGAATCCCCTTTGAAAACCTTTGAACACAACAAACGAATCTACCCTAACATGATTGGGACGAGTAGAGACGAAATCAATGAATGCATGCTTGAATTAAACAAAGAAAGTTTGAGGGTTCGAGAACAGATCTCTCTCTCCCTTAAAGAACAAAGAACGGAAAACAATGAAAGGTATGCTAAGAGGCGGCCGTGAGGCCTCCTCTTAGGTTCCCTCTCCAGTGGCCCACGAAATTAGGTTGTAGAATAAGAGTATTTATAGGTCTTCAGGTCTTCTTAGGCGTCACTTAGGGTTCCACAAAGTTTGGTGGCTATCGGGCTTGATTCGGGCTTGAAAACGGGCTCGGGAAATGTCACTTGTCCTGGCCGCGCCACGGGTGGTTCATGGGCCGGCCGTTGGTCTTCTGAGCTTTCCTGGCGCGGCCATCCTTCTTCTGAGGATGTGTCTGACGGGCCTTCTTGCTTCCTTCATAACTTGAGATCCAACAAAGGGATTGGCTCAAATCACTTCGAGGTGAAAGACAGCTGATAAGGTTATCTTGTCACCAAAATTCAGCTTGATCTCGTGGTGGGAAGACCTCCGTCTCATGCTAGACTTTTGTCAAAAAGTTCATGTTCCGAAAATGTCCATTTTGCTCCGTTTTGCATACTTTTTCCTAAGATTTCCTGAAAATAGTCTTGGACACACAAATACTCGAAAACTACTAAATATACATTAATACCTTAGTGAAATGCTTATTAAAGCATACACTTATGATGGTAAAAATGGGTAAAATATGCATGTTATCAACTCCCCCAGACTTAAACCTTTGTTTGTCCTCAAACAAAACAGAAATCAAAGTAAGGAAAAGAGGTTTGAAAATGTGGAAAGTCACCAATACTTGGGAACTCATCAAGTCTAGCAATCGACCTGTTTGAGCTACATAACTCGGGATTCAGCTTCAAGGCGTTTGGGTCTGGTTACCTTGAGCTTTTCATCCTTCCCGGATACGCTTCATGGTCCCTTTGAGTATTTCAAGCTCTCTCTTGTTGACCCCTTTATTCATTTAGGCGTGCGGTCTCTATCAATGGAGTATTGGTCGACGAGACATTGTACTCTTTCTCCCAAACATCTAGACAAAGATATTTCAGACACAACTCTCCTATTTTTTCTTCCCTTAGTCGATTTCTCCCTACTTTTCTAGGGTATCATTTTATTTTTTTCTATCGACTTTCTTTCTCTATTTTTTTTTCTTTTCTTCTTAGCTTGAGAATGATCACTTCATCGAAGTTTTCAAGATGTCTACGAACCGTCATGGTCCTTTAAGGAACTCGGGTTGCCATTCTCAAACTAAGTCTTTTCCTTCTATTATTATATTTTTTTTTTCTATAACAAGGGAAGATCAAGGAGAACTTGCATTGCATCTACTTAGTCATGCTAGAGTCTAAAAGAGGAGCAAAGTTCGAAGTACCTCAAGCCCCTTGACGAGAAGTTTTGATTCATTAGGTGCGTAGTCAACGCAAGATCCTTCGAATACTCTAGAGATTAGAACTTTCTCCGTAGGAACGATCCACTCGCAGTGTTCAACTTAGTAAATCTTGCTTCTAAACCCGTGAGATTGGTCATTAAGGTTCCTTGTTCGAAACGACTTGTACCTAGCAAAGTTCATAGTTTCCGACTAAAAGAAAAAAAAAAGTTTTGACTCTATAAAACGACTCGATAAATGATGTAGTTATGCATAAGACTCATCAAATAAAAGTAAAGTTAGTAATATAAGAAACCGCCCCCCAGACTTAAATCAAACTGTCCCCAGTTTGTTTAAATCGAGTTGAGGTGAAAAAGTTAGGTAAATTCAAGTACAAGCTTGTGAAGACTTACTTGAAAGTGGCGTTGGGTTTGGTAGGGGTGGATGGACGTGTGGTATGAGTGAGCTAAGGACTTAATCATTCTCCTTATGTCCCTGCTTAGAATCGATTTGATTGAACAAAAGAAATCGAAAACTTAGCTCGAAAGGAAATGTGTTGCGCGGTTGAGCTTCCTTGCTTCGGATGGTGGTGGTGGACGTGTGCTAGTGATGTTGGCGGCTGATGATGATGATGATTGGGGCACGCCTTTGTTAAGAAGAACAGGTACTCCGGTTGTTGAGTACTCGTCTTGGTTCCTTGACCTTTGTAGAACACCGTGAATGAGAGATGGAAAATCTTCCGTCCTTACGTCTTGAAGATTGCGTCACCTCAGAAGCTTGAAGTTTGGGTCTATGCTGGCCTATCCAGTGATCTGTTCGGGATACCGGAAGACAGGTGTTGCTAGTTTGAACTTCAATGCCATATGAAATCCTTACTTGGCTTTGGTAAAGGTCTTGGTCGCAGAAGAGAGAAGCTAGTCTTCGGGAACTTTTCTCTTCGCGGTTTGGTGAAGAAAGTTGCATCTTCTTTCTTCTGGAGCTTGCGTAACGGTTTTCATCCTCTGGAACCGTTGTAGTCTCCTTCGTCTTTGATGTAAGACTCGGTGGGTGTCTTAGACAGGCGGAAGGTGGGATCTAGAGGCTGGCTTTCACGCTCTCTCTTCTAGATCAATTGATGGATGGTGATAGAACAAGGCTTGCTCGCACAAGACTTGAGCCGAACTGTGTCAAACAAGCTGGCTTTCACGCTCTCTCTTGTTGGACGATTTGTGGGGAAGTGATGGTGGATCGAAAGGCACCACAGAGGGATGGAGGTTCTCTGATACTGCACAAACACTTGGCCTTGGTGAATCACACACGCAAGAACACAAGCACGATTCTAAGCAAGCGGCGGCCGCTAGGTTTAGAAGAATGTTCGTCTCTTTATTGATAATCAAAAAAGGTCACCAAAAATACAACGCTGCAGGGGAGCTTTATAAACAGCTCGTCAGCTAGCCCTAAGGCCGAAAGCATAAATAAAACGACAACATAAATCCTAGCAAAGCTAACAAAACGCAAAAAGCAAAATACATCCAAAAAGGAAAGTTCATTAAACGAAAAGAAAATAAAAGAAACTAGGCCTAAGCTCGTGGCTTTCCTCTGGGGCTCGATTCTGGGGCTCTTGGACGTGCTAAGAACCGCTGAGACAAGTCAGATTAGTTGTACAAATTGTATAAACTGAGTATACCTGGTTTTGGCGCGCAATAACCGGAAATGCTTTCTTGGCGGTTGTGTCTGGTCCTGGTCCGTTCCTTGCTGGCTTCTTCATGATTCCATCCTCTGGATGTCCAGTGAAGTCGAGATGATAGCAATTTTCAAGTGTCTTCCCGTGGTTAACTCCCAAAACTTCTCCTTCCTCCATTTGTCCTCTCTCGGCTTCAAGACATGTTTTCGCGGTATCTTGAGGCTCGGATGTGATCTCTGTGAGATTCTTGTTGTTTTGGACTTCATTTCCTGCCAAGTAAACAGACTTACCTTGGGCTGGTCGAGGCTGGTCGTCTTTGAGGCTCAGCCTTGCAAAATCCTCCAATAAGCCTATCTCGGGTGCAACGGGGTTATCTTTGAGGTTGGTGCGTGGCGGCGGGGTTGTGAACGCGGCTCCGAGCTCCATGCT